>JAWQUT010000885.1:0-20581 GCA_033807755.1 Ellobium chinense
TTCGCGTTACTTTCGCCTCTGAGTATATTTGAATGTGGCTTTTCATCTGGTCAGTTTTACTTTAGTCTAAGGCCTTATTTTGGCAGGTCGATGTTTGCCTCCTTTCCATACGGACAATGTTGTTTTGCTAAGGCTCTGGTTCTCTACATGAATGCAGACAAGGGTGCTTAAAAAAGCTGCTGTCTGCAAATTTGCAGGCACTCATCATCTGTTTTTATGTAGCATTTCATGGATTTTTGTCCTCATGAGGTTTCGGATTATTTGGTGTAGTGTTAATCAAAACAGTTCAACGACAGGGCTCAGATCATAAACTTGATACACATTGTACAGTTTGATATACAGTGGTCAGCAGCATTCAAAATACTAAACGCGTCAGAGAAAGGGTTTTTTTTTTTTTACTCTCTAGGAGATGGCATGGCAAAGGGAGCTAAGTCATATACTTTGAGGCAGAGAAGGGTAACCAACTATGTTTTGTGGAAGAGAGAACTATACCACTTAGTTAGGTCATTCTGCCATGTAATAAAAGCCTTAATTTTGACCATCTGGGTTAAGTCATGCCCTTATTTAATAAAAAAAAGTATTTGTTGAGAGAGATTTCATTATGTGAAAAAATATCGATGGACAATTTTCCTCCCTACTCTGCATGTGACAAACTCCGTTTTTTATTTTGTGGGTCAGACCTATCTGCTTCTCAGGTAACCAAATATAGTATGGCTAAAGCTGAGTTATACACTGTCCATAGTTTACCAAAACTGAGTGTTGAAATAATAATAATAATAGCAATACTTTTGCACCATTTATCTTCCATGTCTACGGTCCCATGTAGGCAGTTAGGCAGAAAGATAGGTAGGTAGAGAGGAAGGAAAGTAGGTAGGTAAAAATTTTGCTTACTATCTTCATCCTCAAAATATACAATCACAGCCGCCTCATCAATTCTTTCCAATGTGGTACATTTCAAGTGCTCATTGATGTACTGATGCAGTTCGCTGTCAGCGATCTGGCTGGTAAGACCTCGCACCTTGGCACAGTAGACTTTCCTTACTGGAGCCACAATCAAACCGTCATCATGAAAGTCCAAGCAACCATTCACAAACCGTCCAGTTTCAGTCACTGTTGAGAAGACATAGCAAAGGCAATTACAGAAACAGCCAAATATATTTCTGGCATATGACGATATGAGTCATATTATTAAATGATAGCATGTGTCTAATTTAAATTTGTCCACGCTACAGGTTGTCTTACAAAGACTTTTCCCCGTTTTATTAGCCACTGTTCGGAATGATATATATTTATTGCAAGTGCTGTATAATCCAAATATCTGGTGTCGACAGAAAGAGAATTAATTGTTTGCCCTTAAAATCAAATATTTTAATACTCTTTTCTGTAGTATACGATTTAAACGGAGCACTTAATAACAGAACTGGGGATTGAGAGGACACAAACATTATGCTCACACAAGTCCTCAAGAACACACATGCAGAGAGAAAATGGAAGAGCGAAAGAAAGTGATGTGGCAGGAATCGAACCCGCGACCTCTGCGCTGGCACCTATTGCCTTGCCATCAGTTCGGAATCAGGTAGACGTGTATACACAGCCACGCCATTACTTCAAAAAAAAAAGTAGCTTAGTGGCTGGGTCTTTCCAGGAACCGAAGAGAAGACTAGCAGTAATAGTGCTAAGCATGTGACTCACACACACAACAAGCAATATTGTTACCTAAATATGAGAAGACCGTGTCTTGTTCACTATGTTCAATGTTGTGGCAGTACAAAGGAAAAGATGCTTGTGTGTCTTGAGTAAAGTTGCATGTTGCAATAAGGCAATAAAAATTTGTTGATTGTCTCTAGTACATTAGATTGTCAAAGTAGTTAAGAATAGATGATTGTCATTTCTAGGAGCATTGCGGACAATCTCTAGACAAAATTTAAGACATCGTGACAAGGAGGCAGAGGAGAGCATTGCTGTTGCACGTAGACTGTGGTCAGACGTGTCCAAATAATGAATGGTTTGACAACATCGACCATAAACACAGTTAAAGATAAAGCAGTTAGATAATATAGGACTCAGTACCGCAAGTTCGGGGATCAACCCTGATTGCCAACTAAAGATCAGAGTTTTGTTCAGATTCTGATTGCAGCACGTTTTAATCATTGCTTTAGATATTTTCGAAGAGATGATTAAAGAACTCGACACAGAAGCCAGAGCTAGAAAATGTACTTCTTGGTTAGTAATATTATTATGACCAAAAGTCCGTGCAAACTTGAAACTCCAAAGACAAGGCACAGCAGTGACTAGTCAGTGTCCACTTATAGGATTCTCATGTAGAACAAGAGTCACCTTTGATTTCACCTTGCTCAAGCTCATCTAATCCAGCTCAAAAGACAACATCCGCACATCAGACCGCTGCATCACTTAAATGGAGATTCTGAACGTTTGACTTCAAGAGAGTAATTCGTTGCCAGCAAACACAGTTACTGGTTACATGGCTAGAAAATTATATTTAACAAGATGCACTGGCAAACATTTTCAGACTGGTGCTCAAAACTGACTTAAACAAAACATAGACAGTGTATACCTAATCTTAAGCACGGTTTAGGGCCACCGGATCCTCATACAATTGCCAGGAGTAAACGTTTGGCAGGACGAGGAAACAAAGGCAGTGTAATTTTCAGCTTAACTGAAAATGGACTAAATGGACCAATTGAAAATGGACCAATTATCATCGGAAAACAGGCAGCATGCGTATTCGCAGGAGAATATTATCATGCTCTAGCAACATCCACATAGACCCACATAAACAGAGAGAGCTGACGAAAGATGGCTTGGATGGAACGAATGGAAGAACACCTGATGTAATGACAACACAAACTGCAGTGATCAAATCAAAACTTATCATCTCAAAGCTACTGGAAAGCTACTTAGGAGAAAGTTACATCTTTAACATTATTTCAAGAGGTTACTTTTTTTTTCTAGGTCCGCGAAACATCCCACAGAAACGGATACTTTATGCTCTCAATACTGAAGCAGGGCAAAGATAAAAGCGAACACTCAGACACATTAATTGTCCCACAGACACATTAATCCCACAAGTAGAGTTTGTAAAGCACTAGGACGGATAACGCTGATCATCAAGCAAAATGCCTTGGAACTGAAAAGACGTAGTTGATATTTACCAATTTTGGAATGCTGAATTCGAAACTTACATTTAAAATTGTCGTTTAGTTCAAGTTTACGAGATATGGGGTCAGGGGCATGTCAGACATATTGTCAGCAGGTATTAAAAGTAACGGATGATCTGTACCAATAGAATTATTCTTTCTTTTGCAGATAATAGATCAGAAATTTACTAACATTAATAAATATGACTAGTTTACTTAATTTACAACAATATATTGCAAGTTTATCCCAGTATCAATCGAGGCAAATGCGGAAAGGCTCTGTTGAAATTGGCATCCTTGCCTTGTGTGAAAATATTCACCGATTCATTCAAAGTGAGCCTGAAAGCTGTTTAACCAATTAGAAATTTGCTATTATAAATTTCTGTTGGCCATAGCATGCAGTTGGTGTGAAAAACAAAAGCCAACTTAAGGAACCTTTGATCTGTACAAATGTAAATTCAGAGGGAAGATATATGGTAATCTCATAGTCACTGCTACTTTGATGGGACCGTAGTTAGTCAATGCCAACAGTTGCGGTTTCTTGTGTGAATGAGAGTAACGAAGCGCTGAGAAAGATTTGCCTCTGCAATTGTCACTACAATCCGGCATAAAAACTAGTAAATATCCAGCATCTGTACAGTTTTATTTATCAGCTCTCACCTTCACTCCACTACACTGCGTACCACGGTAGAGTAAATTCGATATGCCAGCGCCATGTGAGGCGGTGGTCGAATTTTGCAGCCCGGAGTCAGTTAATCGGCTGGCAGATAATACGTGCAATATTCTCCGTAACAATGGTCAAGCATTCAGCGGCAGGTTGGTCCCGAAATGCCTTGCGATAGTAGACTTTTAAAAAACTATTTTGCTGCTATCCTCATAAAACTTGGCTCCGTGAAATATTTTATAAAGGCTATGAATAAAATGGAAGAGGTATACTGGCTACATCTTATCATAACTTAATGAGGTGAAGGTCACAAAGAAAGCGGTCAGTGGCTTTTCCAGGTTTTGATGGCGCAGTCCATTTCAAATATAACTCCTGGTGAAATATTTTTCTATATTTTGCAATCATTGCTTTTAAGGGTTGAGCAAAATACTAGAGAGAGGTTGTGGAAAGTTTACTGTATCCTCTCAGAATCTAGATCTGGCTGAAACATACTTCACTTTCTGTATTAGATTATTCCTCTTCGGGCAAACTTCAGAACAGTCGGCAGTAAGCGGTTTCACCAAGATAATTATGACCATTATGGGAACTTGCCACCAAGCCAAACAGAGCTCATTTTTATTAGCAGACTAGTGCTCGATAGTTACAGGAGACATCCAGACCATTTCTACTGAAGATACGTTTAAGACTTGGAAGATTTAGCACTGAAAGATCCCATGTCTGTTCATGCGATACTGCAAATCAATGTTTTATCATCTGCAGAAGGGCAAGAATCTGGAGATCTGGAGCAACTGATCAGGTAAATAAAGGGAGCCCACAAAAATGGATATGCATTTAAACTCCACAGACCATCATCAAGTCTGGGGGAAATTACATACTTCTTGGGACAGACATTGGTGTGGTCGCAAAATGGTGTACGAGAGGAGGAGAAGAAGAAGAAGATTTCTAGACCGACAGCGTGATGTGGAAGGCCAATGCTGGGCATGAAGGTCTTGGCATCCTCAAATGAAATTTTGCGACGTCTTTTCCGACAATGCCAATTCAACATAGATTGTATTTTGTATCCATTTGCCCATATGTTGCATACTGCAACCTGGGTTCAGAATGAAATAAATGAAATGAAATGAAATGAAAGGAATCTTGGCCCCAGCCCAGAGCGCTCTCTTTTTTCTCATCTACCACTTTCCTCCTGCCTGTTCCACCCTCCGCGGGAGAAAAACGAAAAGGTTCGAAGGCGCCTCTTCAGCTTATGCATCATTTTTTAAAGGGCAAATGCGAATAATAAAAGACAGGACAAGTAGCTTGTTTTACAGTTGCTTAGCTTTTAAAAATCACATTAAATGTATTAGAGCAAAAACGTGAGTAAGAGTCCCAGTAAGTGAAGAACGACGTCGATAAAGTTGAACAAACATTTCGTATCGGCCACTTTCTTCACCTTCGCCAGGATCCCCAATGAGTAATTGCATTCATGTCAAATTTCCACCAAGGGATGCATTAATTACAGACCTTCGAAGAGTGTGTGCCTTAACTTTAAGTAAGCAGATGTTTTCCTCACCATTCTTGAATGACCAGACGTTAAGGAGCTCTACCGAGCCGATGTGACATCACTGAAGGACATCCATCAAACTGAATCACCTCTACCCTCTCCTTGCCGTCATGATATTATGGCTGCCGTTCATGGAAAGGACCTTCTCTATTTTCCCTACCCCACCTCTCCTTCAACTGAAAGAGTGGTTCGCCTACAAACTATGCCTTTCTTAACTACCATGATTTCAGTGCATTAAACTCATGCAGAAAAAAGGAATGCGCTGTGCTCTGTATGGCTAAAAATGTTGACTTTAGGGCTAAAATTCTGACAATATCGCCTTTCAAACATAAAATTAACTTTGCCTCTTTAGTGCGGTGGCAAGAACATTCCTATGGGCTTTTCATGATTAAAACAAATCACCTATATGAACTTTTTCGGAGGACACTTAGGAACAAAAAAAGCTTTGGTGCAAGTCTAGGATTTGTGTGAGATGGATCTCAGCGAAATCATTTTAGGGTCAAAAGTCAAATTTTTCCCGCTTTACATATATAGTTGGAAATCAGCTAGGACTGGTCAAATTATTGGAATAATAATATCTCGGTACCAAATGAGCTAAAATGTGATTCCCATAAATTTGTGTTTTAATGTATGCTATGGCACGCTAAACGTTGAAAGGCTGTTTTCTCGAATGGCGTCACATTGTCGTGTTCCGAGTGAGATTTTGGGAGAATAATGATACAATGCCGATGATTTATAAAAGTTGATGAGAAGTTTTAATGCTATCATCTTCGATATTAACCCTTCGCACATCTGTGAATATTGATTTCACAATTTTAAACTATATCACAGTTAAAGAGTGTTCTTTTAGGCATGCTAACAGGAGAAGCTTTTCTGCACATTTCAAATCGTTGTTTGTGAGTGCTGTACCATGAATAGCAAATAAATAAAATACTTGAGACTGCTGTGGGTTTGAAAAAGAAAATCAAACAAACATCAGAATGGCGAAATCGAGCGCTTTTGGTACACAAACTCTACATGTAAATCAAAGCATCTAGGGACAACTATTGCAAGAAACACCGGTATGTACGCTACTGACAGGGTCAAGAACAAACTGTCACCAAAGAACAGTAACTGAGGAACATTAACGCAACTATGTAGTTGATCTAGTGTAAATATGCATTAAGATTGCTGTTTGATATTTTATCCTCGTTTATGACGGAAATACGTCTCAGATGTTAACATTTAGTATTTTCGTTCATTTCCATATGATCACAAACTTAAAAGACACATGCACGTTGCATGTTCAACTACAGTTATAGTGAAGAAAAACGCTTTCGTAATAACAAGGATTAAAAAATAAACGGATTCGCTCGTATTTTCCGGGACAAATTTACGAGAAAATATATCAGTAGAACAGAATCGCAAGTTATATTTTAAACATTAAAGGCGCAACAGTATCATTAAATTTACACTTTCCTTTCGCAGTTAAACATACAACAAAATACATCAGGGATGTAGGCCTACGTACTACAAAACTTAGCTCAAGTATCAAGCATCAAAAGATACATAATTAACATTACAAAGAAAAAAATACTGACTTATTTGTCAGAGCATACAGAGCAAGCGCTAAATATAAAAGCAGAGGTAAGAATAATGGAACACCATTGTTTGAGAATAATTCACAATAACTTACTAAAAAACCAACAATCAAGCGGTCGGTTTAGTTTAGTCAAATATTGAACCACTATGATCTCGCGTTTACTTTTTCTCTGTCCATCTGTCTGTCAGTCCATCTCCCCCATCCCCCCCCCCNCTCTCTCTCTCTCTCTCTCTCATAATGAGTAATCAACCCAACTTGACTATCCTGTGTTATGATGGACACTCGACCCAAACACTAACATTAAAATAAGTGTCTTCACACAAAATTACGTATTGCATGTACTGTGCATGTTTACTCACAGTAACATTTCAACACACACACAAAAAAAAAATAAATCTATATTCACTTACAGGCAGAATTTGGTATTAACTAATCACATGTTATTTACTCAAATAACTTTACGCATGTATATAGAATGGGCCGTTGCATTCTCGCGGTGCCCTAAGACTCATCATACTGGTGTTCTTGAGTGTCGGTTTTTCCACAGATAAAGAATTTTGGGGATGCACATGCTGACATGCCATTCAGAATTAACAGATTTCTGATTTTCAAGCAACGAATTTTAAATTACACAGTTATAATTATTCCTATTTTGATGTGACTGGAAATTTTTCTCGTGGTTGTTAAATATGGCAAATTTGGTGCTCCATCAAAGGTGCAATCTTGTGGGTGACATCAAAAATTCAAATCTGGCGAGGAGCGCCTCAAAGTTAATGAACATCCAGATCGTCCTGTTTCAACTGACAGAAGAGGAGGTCTCAGCTGTTCACATACCCATGGAGGCTGACCCAAGAATTACATATGTCGTAAACAGAAGAGACCTTGGCTCTGTCATCGACCAGCATCTTCATATTTTGCATAAACATCTACACCTTAAGAGGGCTTGTGCTAACTGGGTCTCACGTTATTTCACAGTCAATCAAATTAATGAAACGATGGTTGGATTATTGCATAGAAGTCGACAACAGCAAATTATAAGAGCTTAACACTGTCATAACTAGTGCTGACACATGAGCCTGCAAGTATGACCCAGAAATGAAAAGCCAAGCCAGTTTCTGAAGGGCAGCACCTCAACAGAAACTGTGTTGCAAAACACAAATGGCGACCGTTTTCTTTGGCTTAATTGACCACATGAAAACAATTCTGCTTGAAAATCAGACATCTGTTGTTTCTGAGTGTCATGTCACCAAGGGCACTCCCAAAACTCTCTTGATCTGTGGAAAAGCTACACGAAGAACACCAGTACTGCTAATCCTGTGGCATCACGGTAAAGAGAAGACTCACATTACAGCATAAACAAGCATATTTTTAACGGACAAAAAGGTGACACTTTTCCCCAAACTCCTATTCATCATGTAATTTCGTTTTGTGTCCAATGATCAAGTCTCAGCTTACGGCACAGCATGCATGTTTGAAAGCATTGATGAGGCTGTTGCTGCTTTTCGAAACACGACTTTAATATTGACCCATCAGCAGTGGCATAGCAGCTTTTCTGGGCGGTTCGAAACAACGGAACTGTGTATACAGCATGGAAGAATGTACTTTGAAAGGCTGTGAAAATTTCATTCAGATACCACATCTGGAAGTGGGAGAGTTTCTGTAATCAAAAGATAACCCTTGTATAATAGAGATGTGCCTTAAATTTTTGCAGGAGCATGCTCTACAAGAACAAGCGTTAATGATTACAAATTATAGCACAACTACTCAGAGATATGCAACAGGTTTCTGTCGAAGACAACACTACAATTTCCTACTATTTTCGTAACGTTTCAGCAGTGTATCATCATTTTCCCAAACTTCATTTGACATGTGACGCCATTTTGAGAAAGCTGGGGTTTAAATTTTAGCGTCCCATAGGCATGCGTGCAAATAAACTAAAGCAAAAATTCATGGAGGTCACATTTCTGCTTATTTGTGAACGATATAGTATTTCCCCGACAGTTCGAGCGATCAAGACCGATTTATAAATGCAACTGAAAATCGAGAAAGTTAGCCTTTTGACTCTGAAATCAGCCCGCTATCATCCATCTCACACAAATCCCAGCCTGGCACCAAAGATTTTCTTCTTCCCTAGTGTCACGAGGTCACCCAAGGTTAAAGCGCTCACTCGAAAATAAAATTTTGGGGTCAGTGTCTAGACTACTAGACTACTCACAAGGAGTGTACGTGGAGCACGAGCTAGCGGGAGAGTGAGGGGGTGAAAGGACGATAGAAAGTGTTAGTATAAAAGACCGGTAAAAGTTCAGTCGAGCAGCTCCCCAACGCTCGTACTTGCTTGCTCATGAGATGATGTGTCCAAGTACAACAGAGTAGTATTGTGACCGAGAGTTGTGTGATTGACAGAATCAGGCCTCCTCGTAAGTTTGTTTTTAAACTTATAGATAGAATAAGATAGGCCTAGATATTTAACCTATGCTTTAACCTGGGCTTGGGAACATAGCGAGAGTAATGATCTGGTGTTAACCCATGTGTTAAATGAAATACTGATGTGAACTAGGAGCAGCGACTAAACGATGCGTGGTCAGTGATAAAGTGGTGTAACATGATATTTGTAATAATGCGAGTGTGAAAAGAAAAGTATTGCAGTGTAAGCGTATTGTACTATGATATCTAATGATAATGCGAATAGGAAAGTCGGGAAGAAGGTATTATTTGTATTTTATAAGTAACGGGGAGTGCACGACACGAATAGTAGGAGGGTAGAAATAAAGACAGCATTGGAGGCATGACAGCCAGGTTATAAATGTCATAAGTAATCAACTCCCCATTTCAGCAGATGGAGATTATCCTATTTTAGCAAGAGATTACTTAAATATGGTTTTATTACTAAAGGGTCCCAAGATGAGGAGCTCCGTGTCGGCAGACACGAGAGCCGGCCTGTAGCCCGTACTGTGTCAGTGCCAGCCTATCGTGGAACCTATGTTGAGCCAGTACCGTAGCCCCATGCTGTGTCAGTGCCAGTCTAAAATCTAAGGCGGTGTCAGTGCAAACCAGAAGCCTGTGTCAGCCAGGGGACAAGGGTGGAGAGAGTGTTGAAAGGTGAAGAGGGAAGTCATGAATCTCGACCCGCAAGAAGAGCGCTAGAGACACTGTGGTGGCGGGTAGCCGCCCGGAGTCCAGGGATAGAATACCCAGGTGCGACCCCATCGCTAGAGAGTAGTTATGAATTATGATCGAAGCCCTTACCGAAAGTTATTAGAACTAACTACTTTAGTCTCCTGAAATATTGATATTGCCGGCTGAATGATTGAATGAAGTGAGATTATGATGATTAATACGATGTTATAGGTACCCGAGAGTTAGGGTTTGGGGATCTACTGAGTACTGTTGAGCCTTTACCCCAGTGGGAATTACGGAACGAGAGTGAGACTAAATACTACCTATATGATGAATTATTGCCTGTATCTTTAATTAATTATTACTGTAATCTTTTCATTGTCGATAGCCTGTCGGGCTTTAAATTAAACCAGAAAAGTATTGAATGATCCTTTCTTTTGTCTTATTGTATGTATGGATTAGTTTAGGACGAGGGGGACCTCATAACACTTAGTGTCTTCTGACGAGACTGATATAGATGGCTTGTTTTAGTCATTAAAAGCCCACGGAGGTTTCATATCATATATTATGTCACCGCACTACTATTGAAATTCTTAATTAGCGTGTTCCGTATTTCTACTGCCAGTACAAAATTATGCTTTGAACTGTGAGTGCATACTGAAGTGGGTTAACAAATAGACTATGCTTGTAGATAACAATATGATTTTTGTCCTTTCCACCTTTTCCTTTGTGCTGCCAGTTTACTCTTTTGAAAGCCAGACTTTGCTGCCTGATTTTCACTGTGGTGAGTTTCGGATGGTTTATCTTCAGCCAATCTGCGTGTTGTCTCTAGTTTGTCTTCAAGGTTTCAAGGCCATGACTTTGATTGACAGGGCGCAGGCTTCCAAGTGGGAAGGAAAGCCAACATCATTCTCTCTGTTAAGGAAACTACTGCCAAACAGACGCCGGAACCAGATGTCGTACCAGAAAGTGCAGCACCACCAAACACTATCCCATTATGCCTTGTTGTGTCATTATATTAGAAACATCCATTCTAGCAGAAAAAAAACCTGAAGATTACATTATCCAGCATAGCATCGATTTCGCGAAATAGATGATTATGGCAAGATGCCTAACTGCTTGCATAAATGACGACTAAACAGAAGACCATTGGAGAGTGGCATGACAACCTAGCGGGCAGGCTGGCTCCCGTAACATAGATCACACCGACATCAAAGAGGGAGCCTAAAACACTATAACGATACATGTTTCAACTGTGGCGAGACAGGACACATAAAACCCCATTATCGTCATGCAGCTCTAGTGTTCTGCTACCTGTGTGGCAACCCTGGCCATAAAACCAAGATAAATTATGCTGGCTCCGTCGTTAGGAAGGCGACCAGGCCGTAGAAAACAGTCAATTCTCTGGTCACCGGAACCACAGAAAGAGGAGACAAGACAATAATAGACTAAAATCTTTATCAAACTCATCCATGCTGTATTATCAATGCAATTAGCATTGCTACTGAGACAAAAGTGTTTGACATTTTCAGAATTTTAGAACAGAAACGACCAGACATTTTTGCATTGATCGAGACTTATCCACAGACCACCTTTCCACCTCATTCTGATTCAGTAGTAGACTATGTATGGAGTGGGATAAACAGTGGTAATGAGAAAAGGGGTCAGGGTATAGGAGACTTTATCAAGAAAAGTGTCAGTATATTCAGCGACAACCTATTAAACTCACTTTATGACGAGTATGAAAAATGTGAATCCATATTAATAGTGACTGCTTACAAAATACTGCCGTGGGAAAAGTGTACATGCCAGTAAATAATTCAGATAAGCAAATGATAGAAGAGCTTTTCTTGGAATTGTTAGATAACACCTCGGACTTGCTGAGCAAAAAAAGTAAATATAATCCTTATGGGAGATTGCAATGGAAAATACTGGAAAAATGTTATATCACATATAGAGCAATATTCAGTTCTCATCCTGACTTTAATGGGAAGCACCTGTCAGATTTATTGGAAGTAACATCATTATTACTGGCAAATGCACATTCCAAATGCAGTGGCTATTACACATGGGGGAAAGCAGGTTTCCACTCTGTAAATGACTATGTGTTGCTTTCTCCCCATCTATCAGACTTGGTGTTAAAAATGAACATCGATGAAAAAGGTTATTGTGATATTGACAGTGCTCATAATCTGATGATTTAAACTTTATGTGCTTACGGCCTGAAGAGAAACTTATATCTCATCTTAATGAGCCAGCTACTGAAAGTGCAAGATGCAAGAGATGGGTAATCAACGATAACATGGACTGGGAAACTTTTAAAACGGAGCTGGACGCAAATCTCACAAATTGGAAAACGGACAAATATATGACAGCAGATGAAGTTGGAGGCATGGAAAGACGTAGTTGAAAACGCAGCAAAGAACACAGTTAAACAAAAACTTATTTATACAAAACATAAGGCAAAGAACTTTTGGAACAGAGAGATAGAAAGATTGAGGAATGAGAAGATAGTGATAAATTGCATCCAAAGAAAATCTCAAAAAAACTCAGAACGTGTCAGCTGAAGTCAAAGAAAAAATAGTTATTATACAAAGCTCGTAAGGAAAAGGTGAGCTTGACCATCACATCATCAGTTGTAAGATCAAAAATTAAAGATTCTGAAAAATGTAAAAATGCTTCAAGGTTGTTTTGGAACCTATTAGTTAGGAAATGAAGGAGATAATAAAGTAAATAACGTCAGTATTGAATCGAAATCAGGTAGACTATTGGAAACTGAGCATGAGACTGTAAAAGAGGTAAAAGATCGCTCTTTAGAGATAAAATTTGATAACATCACATTAGATTAACAGATGGTAATGAAAAGGATACAGGAACTGGAGAAGACTGCAAGTTTGGCCCAGTGTATTGTAATAGAGAGACTATCAGAACTCTACTGAACGACCTTAAGTCCAACAGGAGTGCTGGAGTGGACGGGATACCTAACAAACTCCGTAAATTTGGAGGAGAAAAACAGGGTTGACAATCTAACAGAGATTTTTCAACTAGAAGAAAGAAACAAAACGGTTTTAGGAAAGACAATAGGGTTGAAGGTGAAATATTGAACTTAACTAGCGAAGCAGCAATTTACAAATCGAAGAAAAAAAACATTTGTCTTTCCGGACGTCTATAAATGCTTTGGCCGTGTATGGAGAGACCGTATTTTCTACCAAGTGGCCCGAAAAAGAATTTTAGGACAAGCACGGCGTTTGTGACGTAACCTCTATAAGCCCGTGGAAAATATAGTTATATTTCATTCATCCTCCTTCGGAAAGTGTAGCACAGACTTCTTCATACAGCAGGAAGGCTTAGGACAAAGCTGTCCATGTTCCAAGGATGTCCAAGACTGAGCTTTGTGTTCCACACCCCTAAATGATCATAGAGATATGCTAGCCGCACACACTGTTGGAAATAAAATAGGAAGAAAGTCCACTTCAGCACTCCTATTCGCGGATGACACAGCATTCATCGTGGACTCAGAGGCAGAACTAAAGCACACGCCCAAAATCACCCACAGTTTGTCCAGAAGTAGGGTACTGACTTTAACGCTGAAAAGTCAAAGATAATGGATCTGGTCAACGCCTAAATATAAAGAGAAAAAGTGGAGGCTGGACAATATACTTTTGGACGAGTGTCAAGATCATAGATATCTAGGAGTTCATATTACCCGACCTTGAGTGCTTCATTTGACATAAATCATTTAAAAGATAAAATAGAAAGGAAAAAGTGCAATGACAAACTTTCTTGCCAGAAACAGTAACGGTAACAGAATAGAATTTGAAAAAACCCTCTGGAACCAGGTCACTGAACCTTCAATCCTTCACGCAGGTAGTGTCTTAGGACATATAAGTAAAACATCAATGGACATTATGAAGTCTCTTCGATACAAATGTGCTAAAGCTAATTTTAAGTGTACACTACATGTCAGAAGAGCTGTTATCTTAAATGAACTAGAATGGGAAGATAATATATCAATTTCCTTTGCAAACGAAACAATAAAGTACTATGAACGACTCCAGCGTTTGCCCATCTCTCACATGTGTAAATATATATTTCGATACCTGTGCAACGACGATAATGTGACATATTCTTTATCCAATGTCCAGAGCTATCTTAAGAACAATGGGTTTGACTTCTTATCAAATCCATAATGAAAACTGTGATACTATCTATAAAACCTCTTCAAGAATTCTTAAGAACTCAAAATCTAAAATAGTCTAAGCTACCTTTTTTCAATTTTGTTTTCAGAAACTAGAAGGAATTAGGAGGAACTTTTTGGCACGGCTTCATTTCTCACCCTAAAGAACAGTTAGGGCAAATTTTAACAAAATCCAAGAGGGTCACCGGCAAAATTGAAAAAAAATTGGCAGATCAAGATCTAGTCTAGACTAGTCTAGTCTATATCACAAGAGAAAAAAAGCTCCCTGACAAAAAATAAGCCAGGCGCATACAAAACTAGGCTAGTGAGCCAATGCACGAACACTAAACCTACTTATCTGCAAGCGGCATTATGCCTACGCGCATTTTATAGGCCTAGTTATTTATTTTTACAATCTTGACCAGTATCGTGGTCAAGCAGTGGAATCGGCAAAGTTGTTTGCCGGTTTGGCTAGCAGTGAGAGCTGGGCAAAACTGCATGGTGAAATTGTGTTAATCCCTTGAAAGTGGACCAAAGCACGAACACCCACTTATTTTCACACAGATGCAGAGCTGATGTAATTTTCCAGCTGTAAAGTACAGTAATAACCAATCACACACAGGAATGCAAGAACAGAATAGCATCAAAACAAAGATAATTTAACATCTTTAGACCACATACCTGAAGATATATATATATGTGACGGGCAGTGTTTTGCTGAGAAGGGAATGGGCAGGATGCGACACAAACATACTTCATTTCAAAATTCATAACAGAAAAGTAGCTTTTTGTAATAACTACCAAGAGGGAGATAACACCAAACTATAATACTAAAAAAAAAAAAAAGTGGCAAGGGCTTCAAGACTTATTCCTCAAACACCACATGTCTAAAAATAGACATGTTAGCAGTGAGGATAGAAAGGAGACAGCGGCTTTTGTTTTTGTGACTGTCCATAAGTTTTCATAAGCAGTCTTGACCTAGAGTCACCGAAACAGCGCTCGTCACCTACCACCAGTGCTCGTCACCTAAGCCAGATTTCGGTTTGTAACAAGATAAAAACTCACAGCAAGCAAATTTTGTTACACCGTTAAACAGCCGTTCCAGTTGGCCGCCATTTTACTCATAACGTCACTCAAAAAGTCACGTTATATATCGTTGCAGACAATATTTTTATCGTGATGAGCATAGCTACTCACGGCAATTCACCAGCTTGAAAATAATAATTCGAAGGAAAAAAAACCGAAAATCATGGGTAAATTTATATCTAAAATTGT
Organism: Ellobium chinense; assembly: GCA_033807755.1. Classification (NCBI taxonomy): domain Eukaryota; kingdom Metazoa; phylum Mollusca; class Gastropoda; order Ellobiida; family Ellobiidae; genus Ellobium; species Ellobium chinense. The sequence goes on from JAWQUT010000885.1 coordinate 15,517, forward strand.
GTAAACACATACCGTATGCTTAAAAAACTATGGGTATTATTGCATAAATCTCTTTAGCAGAGAATTGAAAATAAGAGCTGTAAAAAATAGAACATACCACTAAAAAAAATACAAACAGCTAAGCGTCCGAAAAGTGACATGTGACATTTTTTAGATCCAGATAAAGAAAGATGTCAGAAAACACATGACTCTCATCTCATGGAACAAGCGGTGAGGGAAGGAGAAGCAGGGATGTCTGTGTCAGAGGTGGCCAGGAAATATGGTATCCCTCGATTGACTCTCCAAGATCAACTCATGGAAAATATCGTGGACACAACACAGAATTTGGTCCTGATCGCTGCATAGATAAAGAAATTGAGGAGGCCTTGGTAGGCTGTTTGAAATATATGTCAGCAAGAGAATTTCCACTTACTAGGAAGATGCTGAAATCACTGGCATGTGAGGTGGTCAAGGCATCAGGCAAGAAAACATCGATGAATTTGGATAAGGGGCCATCTGGAAAATGGGTCAAGGCTTTTCTTAAGAGAAATTCTGAGCTGAGTTTGCGGACACCTCATCCACTGGATTACGGACGAGCTGGTGTCCAGCAGCAGCAACTGGATTTTTATTTTCAGCTACTAAAATCAGCCCTTGAAAAAATTTCATCCAATCCAACCAGGATTTTCAACATGGACGAAACAGGATTTAGAGGAAAAGTCAGCGGGTCAGGAGCTAAAGTAATTGCCAAGAATGGTGTTCACCGATGGTCTGCCGAGCCTATGGAGATTTAGCACTATGAAATTAGGATTTATCAGTGCAGCGTTGTTTTTTCTCTGGTTTGTAGAGTGTTGTATGCCAAACATAGGAAGCAAACGCACCTGCCTTCTGATATTGACAACCTCAGCACTCATGTTTCTACCAAAGCCATTGATGAGGCGAAGAAACGGCATAGATCTGCTCTTTTTACCAGCGAAATCGTTGCACATCCTGCAGCATCTGAATGTTGGATATTTTCACGTGTTAAAAGAGAAGGTTGCAGAAATTACATCTTCTTTAGGATATACCGGGGCTTCCCATCTCCCACGGCACTTATTTACAAAGGTTATTCAAATTTAAAAGTCCTCATATATTATTCATCTTCATCTGAGACTCCCTGTTCCTCCATCAATGTGACCATTGACAACATTTCTGCTTGAATTTCCTGTTAAGGAAACAAAACTTGCTCAATGTTCACAATTCTTTTGGGCTTATATTTCTCTGTTATCCTCTGTTCTTTCAATGCTTTTCACTGCAATGCATGAACACATCCAAAATCAACTGAACTGACTAAATTTTCTAACTTTTATCTCACTTGCATCTTGAACTGGAGATAAATGCGCAGACAAGACTAAAACAGTCTTGCATTTCAAACAATGACTGCTCCCCTCATAAAAAATCAATAAACCATTGCCGTAGGTCTAATGGCCTGCTCGCAGGCGTGGTAGGTTCAAAAATCGTCGTAATTTTCTTCTCAGTGCACAAAAATAGTTGACATTTGGCAAGGGAATGTATATTTGAGATCTTCAAACCCTGCTTGTTTTTAAAAGCTTCTAAACAGGCAATTTCATGTTCCGCCAGGTGACGAGCACTGTCCTACTTTTGTAACTTGAGCCACCTCTTTGGTGGGGGTCTATAAAACATAGTTTTTTGGCGTATTATCTCAAAGAATTTCAAAAAAATTGGTCTTGAATCGATGAAAGAAGATTCATACTACTAAAAAATCAAGGGAACAGCCAGTTGCTTAAACGGGACAGAAATAAGAATATCAGAATATGTGAAAACGTGACGAGCACTGTCCTACCCACTCTAGTCTATACGTTTTATTGTTTGAGCCTGAAATGAATCAGGGGATTTTAAGATAAATTCATACGCCTGAATCAATGGAAGGTTTCAGGATCTTTTACTTATTAAAATTTTCCTCAAGCAGACTAGGCCTAGATTAGTCTAGTCTAGTCTCGCACGGATCTGCGCTTGTGTGAGCGTGCAGTCGTCGTCTGCTAGATTTTGCATGATTCATAGAATACTCTCTGGTCAGCGAACAAAGCATAAACAAAAATAAAAAAAAAAACAACACAGTATCGTTTTGTTTTAGAGGGTTTACTGAATGTGAGAAAAATCATAGTCGTGACAATGTTCGTGGATTGGGCTATTCGTGCATTGGGCCGTTCGTGCATTGGTTCACTAGTCTAAGTCTAGTGTGTAGAGACTGGTGGGTCTAGACTAGACTAGTTTTCGCCATCCTGAGAGAAAGCGGTTGGAAATTACTTTTTGTCAAGCAAAAAGGATAGGGAAAAAACTCACCATATGAAGCAGAGACTTTTTTTCTTCTTCAAAAATCCGTCTCACGCCACTGCCTGGAAGCCGCCATTTTTAGCAAAATGTTAAATTAAACTAGAGATGGGCCTTAAGGGCCTTACTAGATATCGATACTGAGTACTCTAGAAATTTGGTTCGGTCGCGAGTACTCGATATTTGCCATTTCCTTAATAGATTCATGTAGTAGATAGATACTCAGTGAAACAAATTATAATTTGTGTTGTTTTCTTTTCTTTTTTTTTTTCTTTCTCTCTCAAACAATAATTTGTATTAAAATGTGAAAAGTTGTCACCAATTTAAATGTATTTGTCAAATGGTGACAAGATGTCAAGTTTTGGAAAGAAAACGAAACAAGGCTGGCACTCAAATATTGTAACACAGAGTTCTGTAACTGATACCATCAGTTCCCTTAGAGCGTCTGTTTTCCAAGGCAGGAAACTGATGTCACAGAGAAGATAACACAGACACCATCAGCCTAATAACTGTTTGAAAATGTACTGTCTCAGTTTATGATCTTATGATCGCCTCATGTCATCATAGAAAAGATAATGATGATTATTAAAAGTGTAAATACATCAACTACTATCATTACTTTTTAACTGAAGTTCAGTTTTTTACGAATACGAATAAACTGAATTAAACGTGTGTTCCTTACAAGAAAAAGCCTGCAAACATCAAATAAGAAAATAGCAATGGGGGAAATGGTCCTCGCCAGTTGGCTAGAGGAAAGCCCATATGACACTAATTGAAAAATGACGTCAAAATATCGATATCTAGTATCTACGATATTCAAGCCGTGACCACTCATATTAAAAGATTGTTTTTAAATATCTACTAAATCCCACCTCCAGTTCAAATTTAGAGCTGGGCAGGGCTTGAATCCGGAATTGAATCCATCGAATCCAACTAACCTGGGTTCGAATACCTATTCGAATCTTAAAAGTGGTATGAATGTAAACAGAAGAAAAACTAAAAGGACTAAAGCATTACAAAAACGACACATTTTAGAGACTGAAAAGACCCTACAGGTATGATCGCTGCACACCCTTCAATTTCACCGCACAAGATCAAAACCGGAAGTGACATCATAGCCAATGTATTAATTGTACGGAAGCATGTGAACGTTTGATTCATTTTCAACATAGTGATGAATAAGTCGCACGTATACAACGCAAGGATAAAAAAAAAAATTGAAGCAGGCAATATTTCAACGATTTTCACCCATCACCCAACACAGAATGCGTCTAAATCTCACCCGCAACGAGGAAACGATACTACTGTAATTTTTTGCTTCATATTACAGATATGGGGCAGGTTGTGAATGCTGTAGTTAGGTCTACATCCATTCATGTAAGATTCATCGTTAATTAGAATTCATACTTCATTAAGCTTGTCTGCTAACTCACAACTCACGTGTTTGAGAAGCGCAAATATTCATTTGTATAAAACAATGCATTGTTGTCAATTCCCATTTTGTTGGCTTTGATTGTGTGGCAGTTGTACTCTCAATAAACCCGAAAGTGAATGACATATCTCACAATGGTTATGACGTGACAGCCAAGTCGATGTACTTACCTCAGACCACTGCGTAAGGACATGGCAAACGCCTGATGCTTTCTCTGGCAAAATAACTACAGAAACGTTGATCTTTCAGCAAAATTAATATTATTGATATACTACTTAAAATCTCAGAATTATTATTTCATGCCAAATATCAGGGGATACAAAATTTTTGATCTAGTTCACAACCACTTTAAGACCCCATGCAATAGAATATTGTCCACTAAAGCGTCGACTTACTTGCAACTTTTGTTTTGAAGTCGGAAAGGCTTTTGACGGAATTCTAATATGGATACGAAGGTACGATTTTAGAGTAATACTGAGTGACCTTTAAGAATTGCCGATAAAACGTATTTGAAAAGAAAGACTAGTAATAAGCCTATAGTCTAAGCCTTGGAAAAAAATTTTAATCGATTTTTTTTCTGCGAGAAGAAATTTTCGAGAGTGAATCTCTATTTGCAAAATTTGCGACTACGTCTTCTCGAGAAAAAAACAACAACAAATAATACAATTCCTAATACATCCTGTTATACAGTGGTAAATCATTTCTTTTTCTGGTGAAATCAGTGGTCTAAGTTCTTTCCTTTTCTCTCAAAATGCCTAAAAGAAGTATGATATGGGACTATTTTGAAGAAGTAGTAGTAGTAAGGAAATCAGGTGAGATGCAGCTATTGCAAAGAAACGCTGAAGTACTGTCCGTCAACATCGAACACGTAAAAATAGCCAAATATAAATCGAACTCTATATTCAAATCCGGACTCTAATCCATATTCGAATCCAATAGGATCCCTCACAGTCCTACCAAAAATGCCATTTGACCCCAAAGAGGTCGTGGCCTTTATTCGCACAATCCTGTCCGTAGTCTAGTTTTCGTCTGATCAAAGTATGGAAACCCGTGTAGGCCTAGTAGGTTTGCTCAGTCAAATCAATTGGCATCGGAGAGGGGCAGATTCAAGAGAATGAACATGATTTAGGTCGTACGAAACAACAGTGCGAACACTGATGCTTCCCGATAGAAAGATGAACGTCCTGGCATGACTTCACTTTGTAATGGCCAAGTAACGCCTCCTCCTATGCATGCCGTGGGCGTTAATTTCTCCATCGATGTCAGCAGTTTCTGTTTAAGTCACAAAATCAATGTAATTGGTCCCGCCCCCCCCCCTTTTTTTTG
>JAWQUT010000885.1:20680-68761 GCA_033807755.1 Ellobium chinense
CGAATGATGTGTTCCATTTGTGTAAATTCACGCCCATACTTATAACGTCACTACTATTGTGGTGTCTGCAGCCATGTTATCGTTTTGAGGCCACATTTCTCAAATATGGCGGGCTTTTAAAGAGACTGGCGTAAGAAGAGAAAAACAATTGTCTCAGTCTAACCGATATGTTTATAGACACTGACTTCTTAAGCACAATAACTACAGAAGAAGCAGTGTAAATGTTGTAGATGTAGTTTGGTTGTATGCTTCACACGATAACCCTATACCCCGCACATTTTCAGGTGCTTTGACCAGGTCTGCGTATGTGTGTATGAAGGGGGGGGGGGGGGTAGAGAGGATTTACAGTCTACAGCCCGATGTGGACAAAGAATCATTGTGGGGTGGAGTGGTGCCTATGCCACTGCAACATCCAGCATGAGACTGAGGACTGAGGCGATAACAGCAGTACTACGGTATCTTGCCGCCGGAACGCCAACAGAAAGGACGGTCACACAATCAGATTCCCAGAGCATGCTCAGAAAGGAGCATGGACACATCCGAAATGACTAGATCCAGAATATGGGGTCCTCCTGGTTGATGTATATCTGCACCGGCAGAGAGAGCAATGATTGATGGCGAGCTTAAAACTGGACAGTGGGAAAATATTCGCGTCAATAAAAGATCACCACTCGAGGAACCGCAGCTTGATGAACACGGGGCAGCTAAGTTCAAACTCTGGAACATCGAAAAAGGATCAGGCAGGCAAAATCGATGGCAGAGAAAAGACAGGAGAGTGTGGAATCGGCATGTGCCGGTGTACCGTGATCAGATTACCGCCCTCAAACATTACCCCCCGGTAATCTGATACCGGTATCACATTACCGGGGGGTAATGATTGATACCGGTATCAAGCTAACCCACCCCCCTCCCCCGGTATGAGATTACCCCCCTCCCTTTTTTCTATTTATAACGTTTATTTATTACCTGAATACAAATTCAAGACAGCAACAGCACTAGCAACACCAACAACATTAACAGCAACAAGATATGATAAGTTTTTGAGTCGCAAAAAAAGTATCCGTTTTGGTAGCGTTTCCATCATACAAGACCGCCCCCTTTTTTCCCCCTTCTTTTTTTTTTTTACATCATCATACTGGTATTTTCAAGAATCATAGCATTTTAGAGAATGTGCAGTCTGATGATACTGCGAATAAATAGTCTTAGAAGAGCATAATACAGGTAGTGTGTGGCTGAAGCCTGCATTGTGTCTGTGCTGTAAGCTGCAAGCTCGGTATGAAATTATTACACGGGAACAACACCTTTATCAAGAGTCAGAGATAAAACTATAATGGTTTCTCATGACATGGTTTTAACAAATTACGGAATAATTTATATTGAATCTGATGATATCTAAATCGAGGTGGTTTTGTCTAGTACCGGTATAGCTCTCGACCATGCCTGCCGTCTTTATCTGATCACAACTAATATCACTGGCATGAATCTGGATTAGGCAAGTACTATTGGATTAGGCAAGTATTATTGATTACTTCCGAAATTTACAATATGTGGAGTAACGACAACTTTCCAGGAAATTGAACCTCTGAACGTCAAAAGCTTAACAAACTACGTAATAATTTATGTAGAATTTGATGATCTCTAGATTTAGGTGGTTTGCCCAGCGCAGCTCATGATCATAAGCTGGCATTGTCTGATAATGACTAATATCACTGGTAAAAATCTGGATTAGGCAGTATGTCACAAATGATAATTACTACAAAGTAGTCGACATGGGAACATGACACCTCTGAAACGATTACAATACTATTGTTTAAGCTGAACATATAAACGAATATTTAACTTATTATGCCAGATTTATAAAGCAATGTTGACGGGTTCTTGCAAAGACACTTTAACACTTGGAGTACACAGCTGATCTTCTCAACATGATGTGGTCGTTCACTCCTGGTTATAATAGTATTTAATGCCACTTCTCATATCTGATGTGGATCTGATGTGGTTCAGTTCGATTAGTGATAATCCGTGGGCCTACTTAGCTCTTCGCTTTCGCGGGTTCCAACTTCTTGGAAAGTTGCCGTTACTCCTTAACCATTGTCAAATTTCAGAACTTAACAATAATACTTGTCTAATCTACATTATGCCAGCGATTTTAGTTGTGATCAGACAAAGACGTCTGGCATGATCATGCGCTACACTGGGCGAACCATCTAGATATAGACATAATCAGACTCGATATAAAGCATTACGTAATTTGTTCAGCTTTTGACGTTCACAGATTCAACTTCCTAAAAAGTTGTCGGTACTCCATACCACTGTGAAATTTCAGAACTAATCAATTATACTCTGCGATATCATAAAGTGGGCAATATATTTTCGATAAAATTTTAGTTTTAGTTATATTTATATTAAACATATTCAGTATTATTAGTTTGAATCCTTTTGTGTCTTACGTTGAATGCAAGTTATCAAGTGCTGGAATAGTGGGAGAAATTTTAGTAAAACATGTCCAATTTGGCAACAAGGTGTCCACACTAGCGTTGTTGTCTTTTTTTTTCAAAGAAAATAAAAGATAAAGTAATACCAAATTAAAAGTAGCACTGCCAATCCTGCCCCAATTGTCCTGACGGAAATCGGTTTAGAAAACAAAATGGACCCCCCCCCCCCCCCCCCCCCCCCCCCCCCCNTACAATACATCTATACCTTCTCATCCACCCCACACCCCACCCATTTCCCGAGACACCAATTTAAAGATGGCAACATCATACAATTGAACAAAAGCGCACATACACACAACCCAAAATTTAAAAAAAAAAAGCGGACATAAAATGCGGCCACATTGATTATTTAATAAAACTGAAATGCATATGTCACCTTCATCACCCCACTCCCAGCTACACACACCCATTATTATATCTACATATTGTGACAGGGACTGCGAAAAGGAGTCTAGTGGTCAAAAATTTCGTTGAAATTTTAGGCTTACTCTATCGACTGCTTCGAGTGAACATCAACTATCTTTACAAAGAAATAAGGTAGAGATAGCTGATATTCACTCCAACGACTGCTTGGACTGGAGTGAATACCAGGTAAATGAAGAAATAGAGAAGAGAAAGCTGATATATAATTAGGACAAACTGTCAGCCAAACCAACAATAACATAATCCTCAACTCTACCGATTTTAGAAGCAAAAAAATATGTCAATCCTGTCTTTTTAGCACATGTGGGTGCGTGCAAAGAAAAGGTGTATAAAATAAGTAACTATATAAACACAAATAACAACTTTTTATAGGGGGGGTAATATCATACCGGGGGTAATTCTATTCCTTTACACCGGGATAAATTAACCTATAGAGGCTGCGCTACCTGCTGGAGTGGACGGAATACATATGGGGTTGCCCAGCGTACTATCATGTCAATCTTGCACTACTGAAGTAACCATGGTAATTTTATACCAGGAAGTGAGGGCGGAGTCATCGGCAGTGGGGTACATGGCAGAGATCCGCCTTTGAATTATTTATCCTTTGTCTTGTTAAATGTACATGGTGATTTGGAGCGTAAGCTAGAGAGAGCAGATGTGTGTGAAAATCTGTGTATGCATGATGCATTATTACTTTGTGAGACGTGGACGAATAACAGCAGTATTTTAAGTTTACCAGGGTACAAGAGTATTTCCAAGCACAGGGAAAGAAGGGTGAGGGCTAAACGTGATTCAGGAGGGTTGGTATGCTTTGTTAGAGAGTCAGTCTGGGGAGGAATTTCTGAAGTTCCATGGGATTTTGAAGATGGCATGTGCCTGAAATTTTGTAAACACTTTTTTTCACTAGATAACGACTTATTCTGTGCATTTGTTTACATGAAACCTACGGGCTCTTCACTGTTACGATCACTTATTGAACAAACTGGTTGACTTGAAAGAGAGAGGATATATTATTGTAGCTGGTGATATGAATGCAAGAACGGGTGAAAGAGAGGAGTGCATAATTTCTGATAATAATGATTATGAAACACAACTTCTAAATGATGATGCTTCATACTGTAATTTTGATTTTATTGCCAATGATTTAATTAGGAATAACATTGCTCTGTCACGTTGTAATGCTGATAAAAATTTAAATGAGTATGGGCATAGGCTGTTACAGTTATGCCAGATGAGTGGATTAATTATCCTTAATGGTCGAGCAGGAGAAGACAAGGGTGTGGGTAAAATGACATTCTGTGGTCACAGAGGGGAGAGTACTATTGACTATGTCATGTGCTGTAATTCTTCTATTAATTTAATGAAATCATTTGCAGTCGGCCACAGTATTGTATTTTCTGATCATAGGCAGTTATGTTCAGCATTGATTGTAATATTATTCATCCTAGTAATAATTACTTAGTGAACGTAAAGGAGAGAGTAAGATGGAAAGAAAGAAAAAAGAACGAGTTTGTGGAGAAAATGAGTGCAGAGGAGACGGTTGCACGGTTAGGAGAGCTTCGGGAACAGCTGATCGAGGGCGGAGACACAGCGACGGTTGAGTCTTGTTTATCTTCCTTTTATGGCTTAGTGGAGCAGACGGGTAGGGGTCATGTTAAACAGGTCAGTCACGGGAATTGTTGGAAAAAAGAAGGAGGGGGTCTCTGGTATGATCAGGAATGTAAAGAAAAGAAGTTGGTATTTACTCAAGCTGAGTCGAGATTTAGGGAAATTAGGTCAGAGCAGGACAGATTAAAATTGTGTGTAGTTAGGACAAAGTATAGGAAGTTATGTAGACGTAAACGAAGGGAAAGTAAAGTGAGGGACGCACGGTTATTAGCGGAGTTAAGTAAAAAGGACAGTAAATTATTTTGGAAAAGTATGAAACCCAGTAAAGAGCGGGAGGGAGCATACTGCAATTTTTTTTAACATTTTCGCGAACTAGCAAATAGGGAAGTAAAAGTTGGAGAAGAAGCGGGAGGGGAAATTAGAGCGGGGGAGTCGGACGGGGAGGGGGCTATCATTGAGGAGTTAGATAAAGAAACAAGTATCGTTGAAGTCACTAATGCAATTAAACATTTAAAGAAAGGGAAATCTGCGGGGTATGATAAAGTAATTAATGAGTTTATGATATATGGTGGACAACCAGTAATAGTTTTTATGCACACTCTTCAATCGCATCTTGGACTTAGGGAGTTTCCCTGGCATTTGGGCGATAGGATCCATCATTCCTATTTACAAAAGTGGTGGTAAAAGTGTTCCAGACAACTACAGAGGGATAACGTTAACTAGCTGCTTGGGTAAATTATTTACAAGTATATTGAATAACAGATTAACGGAGTGGGCAGAGGCTAATAATGTATATCATGAAGCACAATATGGGTTCAGAAGGAGCAGGGGAACAACGGATTGCATTTTTATATTGCATGGACTGATTCAACTTATACTAGCCAACCGTAAGTCATTGTATTGTGCATTCATTGATTATTTTAAGGCTTACGACTTGTTGGAGCGTAGTGCCTTGTGGTATAAGGTCGCAAAGCAGGGGGTCAGCTCAAAAATGACAAGACTGCTTAAAGATATGTACGGAAAGGTGAAACTTAGGTTAGAGAGGGCATCTGGGGAGGCACAGAAGGATGGTGAAGACGTCAATGGATGTATTGCAGCTCTACAATGTTTTACAATGAGGTCAGGATTATTACAGGGGGAGAGTATCTCACCTTTTCTGTTTTCGATGTTTATAAATGATCTAGAGAAAGAATGTCTGGAAATGATGGAGGGCGCGAAGCTACAAACTTTGGCGATAAAATTATTATTGTTTGCAGACGATATGGTTCTGGTAAGTGAAACTAGGGAAGGGCTGCAGATGGGACTGAATTCTCTGAGTAAATATTGTGATAACTGGGGATTAAACGTCAGTTTAAAGAAAACTAAAATAGTAGTGTTTCGGAAAGGAGGAAAGATAGGGGAGCTAGATAGGTGGGAATATAAAGGAGAAAAGCTGGAGACCGCAAGCTGTTATAGATATTTAGGGGTACATTTATCAAGTTCTGGATCCTCTTCGCTTGGAATTAAAAAACTAGCTGAACAGAGAAGGACAGCCTTATCTGGACTGAAATCATATTTTAATAATAATCCAGAAATCACTCCTGACCTGCAATTAATGTTGTTTAACCCTCGCCGTATGATGCAAAATGCCCCTATTCGAGTACGATGCGGGATCATCTGCACCCCGACTTCATAATATAGTGATTAATTTTTCCACCTTCCAAGTATGATGTGGGATTCTCTGCACCCCGACTTTTTATAGAGGAAGAAAGGTTCCCATCCTCTTAGTACGATGCGGGAGCATCTGCACCCCTACTTTCTAATAGGAAAAAAACCTTCCCTGTACGATGTGGGATTAACTACACTCCCACTTTCCTTACAGTAGTATTGCACTTTTTCGTTTTTGAGACAACACACATTCGTCTGGTACCAATTGTATGACAATGGAGGACTGGAAAGAAGCTTTCAACGCAGCTGGGTAAGTTCTTAAGCCTAGATCTATCTAAAATTACTACATAACAAGGCAAAACAAAAGTACATTATTCATGTATAATTTAGAGCATTTTTAAAAGCTGCTCCACGCTTTAGGTTTCTCAAACATTAGTAATGCAAAAATCATTTTCTGTCACGCTAGTTTCCATCTCTTTATCATTCCATTATTATTCATCGAGTAGGAACTTTTACAATGGGCAGTTCGTGGGTGACCTGGTGGGATTTGCTCTCCTCTCAAAATATAGGCCTACTTTTGTTGTGTTCAACACTGTGATAATTGTTCATGCTCTTGGTACACAGGATGCACATTATAAAAAAAAATACACCAGTGATTTGATTTGAAAAACAGTCTATAATTTGTCTTTATTTCACAACACAGACAATCAGGGAGAAATTCCCAGAGGGAACCGCTGGTGCTTATGATAAGCAATATGAAAACAAGGTTCAGTTTCTAAATTACTAGTATTTTACTTCTCTCCTTAGAGAACACTGAAGTCGAAGTTGTAGTGCTAATTTTCTTTGTTTTAGAAGAAGCAAAAAATGGCGTCGAGCATAATAATAAGCTTGAAATTATCGTTATATCATCATAATTACATGCAACACCCACATGAAATAAACATAGAGGTAAACGAAATCCAAATTGAACGAATTGTTGGCGAAACTGCACCGCAGAAATAAAATCAAGATACAAAATGTTGCATGGAATTGAATAACATGAGAAAGGCCACTTTCAACAAAGAAACAAGGACTTCAGTCATGACAACTATTCAAAATCACACATCATCATCATCATCATCATCATCATCATCATTATCATCTTACATCATCATCATCATCATCATCTATTGTTTCGTTGGATTACACACAATAAGTTGTTGAGTAGAAGCAATAGTGACTGACAACAATGTTGTATTTTCAGGGTTACCATGTAAAGATGGAAGACGTTGTTGCAGCAGAGTGGCAAGCTCCACCAAAGGCATGCACGGCTTGCTATCCTGGAGGGCCGATGCGCAAGGACAGAAAAAAGATGGCTTCGTGTCCATACTGAATTATAAAGTGTAATGTCTACAATAAAGAAGTTGACCTGGAAAAGCTTTGTTTGTTTTCATGTTGTTCATTAACTGTTTTGTTGGACACATTTTAGTGAAGCTATGGATTCCACTTACAACTCACATATTTGCTGCACAACAGTCTGAGCACAATTGAATAAGGACCCATGATCTAAACAGACAAATTTGCTGCACGCTGCACATTGATGGGTCGTTTTCTTGTCCTTTTTTCAGGGGCATTCAGTACATCTGTGTTGTTTCCTTTTGGTTGATTTCGCAAGAGGATCGCCCTGGGTGGAAGCTGGAACAGTAACTGATCTTTGACTACCACTACTGCTGGTGCTTGCCACTGCTCCTTCTTTACTAGTGCTTTCTTTGTCACACCTTGCAACCAATTCAACAGCCAGTCCAAGAATCTCTTTCGGAAGTTAGTCTGGTAACTCCTACGCCTGACTTGTTCCTGAACCAGCTCTTGAGCTATTGCCAGATGGAAACCTCTCCTATTGTTGCTGTCAGCCTCTGTTCTTCCAGGCATTCTGTAGCGAAATGCAACAACAGCAGCAATGGCAGCAAGATCCAACATATTGTAGAATAGCCTCATTGGCCATCTTTGAGTGACTCTCCGCGTTGAGAATGCTGCTACCATCTTGTCCATAATGTCAACACCACCTTTTGTTTTGTTATAAAATCTGATGATCTCTGGTCGCTTTTTTGGAGTTTGATCAACGCTCTGATCATGGTGCATGGTACTCAGCACGATAACGTTCTTTTTGCTCCCAGATTTGTAAGACACTACAGTTGTTTTTTTCTGGAAAGCAAAAACAGATTCATGCTTTGCAATTTCCCGGATTGATGAGAAACCTTTTGTTCCTCCGGACTGTCCCGACGACAGACAAACCGTTTTTCGCAAGTCCCTCGGCCAGTGTCAGGTCAGTAAAAAAATTGTCACAGGTAAGATTTCTACCAGTAAGAGTGGTGAACAGAGTGTGTTCGCGATGTTTCGGCCAGTGAAGCGCTGAGGGTCTCTGCCTTCTTTTCCGAGGTATGGAATCCCCTCCAGCGGATAAAACGTTTCCGCATCTGCCACCCAGAATATCTTAATACCATACTTTCCTGGCTTGGAGGGCAAGTACTGGAGGAACTTACAGCGGCCTCTCCAAGTAACCAGTTGTTCGTCAACTGTAAGGAATGGGCCTGGAACGTAATGTCTTTTCAATGTCTGATTAAACATGTCCCACATTTTTCGAAAAGGTGCAAAAATGTCCCGTTCTCTCCGCAATGACCTTAATTCCTTGTCGTCAAATCGCAGGAACTTGCACAACTCCAAGAAGCGGTATCGTCCCATGACAGAGCGTATAAATGAGTTGCCCATAATCCTGTCCCACATCAAAGTTGTGGGAAGCAAACCTTGCCCCATGGCTCCAAGGTTCAAAAAGCATCCTAACAGTGCTTCCATTTCAACATCATCAACATCTCTCCAGGCGTCACCCATCACTCTCCTGCCTTCCAGATTTTAGGACCATTGTCATTTGGGATAGCATCAACTGTTTGACACCACATTTCACGTACATGTATGTCTCTGAGATATCTCAATGCATGATCCTACAGAGACTTTTTTGGATTTCCTGTCTAGATATAACATTACTTCATCTTACATCAACGTGTGTTGCCAGTTCCTCTTAATTGTGCATCAAGACAGAAGATCTGCAGAAACCTCTGTATGATCAAGCATAAAGATATCCATGAGACATCGGTGAAATCTGGTTTCAAACAACTGGTGCTATCATAAATGACAGTTGTCCTAAGATCACTATCCTCGCGGAGGAAGAATGCACCATTCAGCACATTGGTGTGCATTTTGCATGGAAATCCAGTGCACTCATGGGGATAAGGTGTTTGCACACCATGTTTGGTACGGTACACTACAATCTCTAGAAAAAGGTAGTGCCTCCCCTAAATTCCTTATTAAAAGTTGGGGTGCAAATGCTCCCGCATAGTACTCGGAGGTAAGTTTTCTTATATCAAAAGTCGGGGTGCATACGCTCCCGCATCGTACTCGGAGGGTGGATTATTTTCTGCTATATAAAAAGTCGGGGTGCAGATGCTCCCGCATCGTACTCGGAGGGGTAGTAAAATTGCACGTGCTGTAGTGAGTACAGTGCTCATGTTTGCTCACTGCAAAATAACCTGCATGAAGATCTCATTGATTTTGAGGAATCCATGAAGTTTCAAGTTTCTAGCATAAAAAATAAAGGTTCTAGATGCATTCAAAGACCGCGCTGGGGTGTTTTTGCACCCCATCATACAGCGAGGGTTAACAGTCTTGTTAAGCCAATATTGAGTTACTCCTGTGAAGTATGGGGATTCTGAAGTGCGGATGTTTTAGATAAATTATATCTGCAGTTTCTAAAGTCAGTCTTGGGTGTTAAAAAAAACTACCCCTAACAACTTTATCTACGGACAGCTTGGTGTGTTTCCGTTATCCTTGGACAGAAAGATTAGAATAGTAAAGTACTGGCTAAAGATTATTGATGAAAGTGATGAGTCAAATATGTATGTTAAAATGATATATAAAGAATTGTATTGGCAGTGTGAACGAGACCCTTTTGTGGAGAACTGGGCTTCACTCCTGAGATCATTACTATTTAAAACTGGCTTTGGCTATGTGTGGATCGATCAAAGGGTGAACAACAAAGAAGCGTTTATTAGTGAATTTGTGCAGAGATTAAGATGTAGTTTTATACAGGACTGGCAAGGAGGAATGGCCGCGAATAGTGAAAATAGAATATACAAGGCTATCAAACGAGAATTTAAATACAAGACCTACCTTAATGCCATAATAGAGTTGCTCTTACAAAAATCCGGTTACGGTCTCATAGCTTAATGTCAGAAAGCGGTCGGTGGGGAAGGCCGAAGTTAGAAATTAAAGACAGACTTTGTACACAATGTAATGAGGTGGAAGATGAGTTTTACTGTTTGGTAAACTGTCCACGATTTGTTGAGGTGCAGAGGAAATATTTGCCTGTATACATGAAAACTAGACCAAGTATGTATAAATTTGTGACTATGTTTAATGAGAAGAATGTCAACATACTAAATAATATTGCCATACTCTGTTTCAATATACTAAGAGAATATGGCAAAGGCATATAAATTATATATTTCAAATATTACGGCGACATATTTTACTATAATTCACTCCTGTGACATGTAGATTAGGCAGATTGCACTACTAATGTAATTCAATGTACTATGTTTCTTATAGGACATGTAGTATAGGCATATTGTACCACTAATGTAAGTTAAAGTAATTCCTGGTGCCTTGTCCTATGACATGTACCATATATGCAGATTGTACTACTGGAATAATTCAAAGTATTCCTTGGTGTTCCTATGGCAATGTAGCATGACAGGTTGTGCTACTGGTGTAAGGCTAAGAATTTCTTGATGCGTACTTCTACTGCATAGACAGAGTGTATTACTAATGAAATTCGATGTATTTCCTGGTTTTTATTCCTATAAAATGTACCATGGCCAGATTGTATTATTAATGTAAATCGAAGTATTTCCTGGTGTGTATTTATAATATATGATTGTAGCATAGGCAGATGTGTGTGTGTGTATATATATGTGTGTGTGTGTGTGTGTGTGCGTGTGCGCGCGTGTGTTTTGAGGGAGACGGGGNNGGGGGGGGGCGAGTTGTGTTGGAAACGTGAAGGTTAGGATCTGTGGGAAAGGGTGTAAGTATGTGAGCGGGAAAGAGGGAGAGAGAATGAAAAGAGCCAGGCAGAGCAGAGCGAAAGAGATATAGTAGATGAATGGGGGTGCGTGACGGATGCTGAAGGACGAAGCTGGAGGTCATGAATGAAGATGCGTGCCTGATGTCTCATAATTGTGTAATGTACTATGTAAATTGAATGCCTTTGGCCTAGTGCTTAGAATAAACTGAAACTGAAACTGAAACTGAATTAAAAAGGTAGCTAGTTAACTATGAAACAAGTAGGTCTACTTGTCAAACAAGAAATTATCAACAACATTGGCTTTAAAAAAAGAAGTCCCTTCATTATAAGCAGCCACAGTGAAGCACACTGGCGTATATCAAGCACTCAGAGTCATACCTGAAGGTAGTTTCGGATCAAAGATGAACATTTTATTCTCAGACAATGGGTCATCCTGCACCTTTTGCTGCAGACTGAGGCCCAAGTCTCTTGCCATTCGCACAACTAACATTTCAAGTTCTTCTGGGCGTGAACCCGATCCATGGAGTGCCACACGATCCTCATATATGTCAGTCTCATCGGCCGTAGCCATCACCACACTTTTGATCAGGGGGTGAAAAGGGTGGTCCTTTTTGCAAAATAATTCGGCATCTGAAAAAGAAAACACATACACATACTAACAAACAAAAACAGAGTTAGGAACAAAGCCACACACTTTAGTATAAAGAACGTGACCAAAACATGAGTCATTAACTCTTCGTTTACCACAGCCTCGTCAACTTAACCATTGTTTAAGCACAGGATCGCTCTTAGCGTCATTTTTTTTTCCAAAATATCTACGCTACCTTCTATAAAACTGCTTCAAAAGTTGAACGGTCTAATATCTGATTGCCCTTTTTAATGAAAAAAGATCCAGTTATTTAAGAAATTCTTTAATAAAAGTTTTATTTCATCATTCAACCCAAGTGGCTTTTAAAATACAGCTTCTACCACGTAATTTTTGTTATTTCGTTGTGTGATATTCATAATTATGTGTCTTTTTTTTTTTTAAGTATTCTTGCAACTATGCAGTTTTAATATGTCAGTGCAGCTTGGCTAAGTGCCATCTTACATTTAAACAGATTTTAAAAAAGACAAAAAAAAGGGCTGAACATAATTCTCATGTATATCTCGCGAGAGTGTTTTGGAGAATGCTTTGATGGCACTCTGTGTGAACATGTAGAATATGAAAAATATCATCTTGACTGACAATAGCAAATGTAACAAAAATTTATCGGTGGTGTGGCAAAATAAATAATATATCATATATCAAAGCCATGCAGTTTTCTGACATCGTGATTCAAGGAAAATATCGAATTATGTGCAGTGAATGCTTATATCCACTTTAACAACGCATTATTGCAATAACTGAGAGTATCAGATATACGCTAGAATGATTGCATAGATCTAATTCATGTAACTCGTACTGTTTGTTTCAAAAGCAGTTATCTAACTACATATAATCGCAGATGGACGGACATACAAACGTATGTACGGATGGATGGATGGATGGATGGATGGATAAGACACAATACATACCACTCTGTGATCCAAACTTGGTGTAAATGACCCACTGAGTGTTGTCAGTGATAAAGGCTTCAGGGGGGCTAGAGCAGCAAAACTGGTTTACATACTGAGCAAATGTCTGTAGGTCTTCTACTCTCACCGGACGATGCATTTCAGATTTCGTTGTTTTCTGTTGCACAGCATTCCTATTCGTTGGTGAAGGAGCTGAAGTTGAAGCAGACTTAAATGCATTTGACGGAAGATTTATGGGCTCGTGCTTCTGACTATACATCTGACGATCTTCATCCTGTTTATTTGTAAGGACGGGACTCACAAGAGTGGTCGGGTCTAATCCAGGATGTGGAGGAGAGCTGCATCTCCCCATCTGATATGCGTTGGTGATGTTTGTGACAGTTGCACCGTACGCATAACTCATTGAAGTAGATTGTATTTTGCCGATAGTTTGTTCAGGTGGAAGCTGTCCTGCAAATGTCCCAGTGTTCACCACAGGGCTAAAATGTTGCCTTGGTGTTAAGATGTCCATATTTGCAACATCGGAAGTGTTCTGAACTGAAGGCTTACTGACCGGTTGGGCTTGTTTCGTATATTCATCGGGATCCACGCTATCAGTGCTTGCAGACTGATCGTGAACACATGGAGAGCTCTGTACATTTGTGGCATCGTGATCACTTCGGTTGGGGACACTCCGCGGTGGGTGAACATCAGGCTTAACATCTAGATGACTGAGGGTGTCACAGTCTGATGCAGTATCACTGGTCATGACTCTTACTTCCGTAGCTTGGAGCTGAGATGCTCCTGCCGTTTTCTGGGGATCGCGAACAAAGTCACGATGAACAGTAGGACTGTCAGGATCACCTGTGTCATAAGAACCGACATTTGCGTCTTTGCTGTTATCAACTGAGTCAGACGAATCCTGTTGTTTGATTTCTTGTCTCAGATTCGTAACCGAGCATCGCTGACCGTTTATCTCTAGTACACCAGAGATTTTGCGTGCATCTGAGGAATAGTGCATAACATGCTTAAAGTGGCTGAAACAAGGTTAGCTGACATTTGTCTCGTGGGGACCATCTGTCGTTTTGCACCCGGCAGCAGTCTCTCTTTCGAAAAGTATCTACAAGATAGATACACTTTAATAATTCTTCAAAAGACAATCATTTGACTCGGATAACCTCGATTCCCAATGCAATAATGTTTTTAAAATGTCAAAATGGCCACAATAATTATAAGGGCCTGGACGGGCCCCTCAAGACCAAAGTTTTGAACATGGCTCTCTACTGTTTACCACTGTATTACCCATCATCAAGTTAGCTTTGTCCATATTAACCATGGAGAGGATCGCTGTCTCAGTATTTAAATTAGGAAAATTGTAAAATTCAGCATGAATTTCCTCCGTCAATTTTCACCTAGTCTGTACTAAATGTACATAATATTTGATACTAATATCTCATTATTAATTTATTATTTACAGATGAAAATCGATAAATCTTGCAGTCGATTTGTTTTTTCCCGAACTGTTCAAATCAAACATAAAAAATTAAACAGGTATTTTACATTTAATTTTGTAAGGTTTTGTCCTGAGGAAGGTACATTTGTGCAAAATGACAATAAATAACTCGATAAATAAACGAAGTAGATCCCAAATGAATGCCAGAAAATCACTTTTCGAGAAAATTATTTTAACATTTCAGCTCATAAAAATAAAGAATTCCCAAGTTCTGACTTGCCATCGAAACTCTAATATGCCAGCCTCATATGCTGGGCCTCCCTCTTCTTCTCCTCCTGATTCTTCTTCTTCTTCTTTCTCTAATTTGTTCTTTTCTTGGGCTATTGTATGCATATTTTTCTGCATTCTTCCTTTATTATCAGCTGAGAAACAAATATGTTTGGATTTCATTCCACAAATCATTCCATTGAATATGTTGTTAGTATGTGACACACACGTCTAGACAAATTAGTCCCCATTACATGTATTATGTATATTGTCATTTTTAATGTTTTTACTTGTTAGACTTATGGAATAAAACCATTGATATGCACGGTATTATCTCAGTTACACGAATATCGTTATCACTTTCAACAGACAGCACAAATGTAAGTAGACATTTTAAGACATAAGTACACACCTAATTTTTCTCAATATTTGATATGTTGTTCAATAGTGTTTCTGGTCAAGAACATTAAAGGTCGTTAACAATCATTATGATCTCTATAAAAGATAACTGCCGGATAGGAATGAAAAAGGCAAAACTTTTTTTTTAGTTATGTATTATAATGACGAGGCACCTAAAGTTTGGTTTAAATTGGTTTTTTTTCCTCATGTTGAAATGTGACTTCTTTCCCATAAAATAGAACATCTTTAATCCACATTTTCTAAGAAAATTTCAGTTTCAGGAACCATCTTTCCCCACCCCCACCCCCTCCTTTTCAATCAATGCTCTGAAGTCAGATTTTCGTGTGGCGACCTTATACATATGAAAGTAGTTAAAGTACCTTTTTGGAATTTTTACCTCGTTTGTGTGGGCATTTTCAGGCATTGCTTTGATTGCTGGCTTATTCAAGAGCTCACAGTTTCTTTAATGTTTATTAAACCATTTATTGTTTGATTGTGCATTAGCTGCTAATCGGGATAAAATGAGAGAAAGAAAATAGCATACAAGTGTAGCATGAAATAATGATATAGTCTAGTCTGCTCTTTTGTTCTTACGTTATAATGCAAAATTACCAAGCAGTAAGTCAAATCATAGCCTACCTTCTGCGGTCAAAAACTCCACAAGGGCGGTTTCTCCATCGTCCACGATTGTCACAGATTTTGTTGTTATGGACAGCTTGATAAAGTGATCTTCGATGTCTTCTGCTGTTATCTTCTGTGGAAGTTTCTCTATCTTCACAAGAGGTGAAGGGGTGCACCTAGTGGTTTCCTGGTCTGAAGACATAATCGGGCCGAATATCTAGCCTGATAGGAGAAAACGTGTGAATAATGAAACAGGTAGTCACAAGGACATTTGCGCCAGATAAGCGCTCATTATCTTTTGTTGTCGCAGTATCAATAAATTCGGTTCTTGCATTGCATCTGAACAAGAAAGCATCGACTTCATGACTCAGATCTGATCACAAGACCTTTCCTTTAATCCTGACCCATGCACTCTTTAGTAGAATTCTGGGATTTTGTCCTGCATACTGTAATGATAATGGCAAACATTTTATAGTGTGGTTATTTCGCCAGGAAAATATGCTATATCTAGAGACCCTCCCAAGCTGTCTTTGGTTTGGAATTAGGAGCTGGAAATAGAGTAGTTTTAGGAAAGAAGAAGTACCCTTGAGACAGTCCCTAGACATTAACACTGTAAGAAACTCGCTCGTGTAAGCTTTTACTGACGTAGGTTGGGAGAGGACCTGGATATTGCAGAGAAAACTCACGCAAACAATGAGGTTTCATGGGTATATCAAATTCTCGTGTTGCCCACAAGTTGTTTTGGTTTCGTAGAATTTTAACAATCGCCATTTCTGCGGAGCACAACATACAGCCCTATGCTTTGCGGGTCTAGTGTTGTTGTTTTTTTTTTGTCTATCAACTTTTGTATGCACTCACAATTCAAAGCGTTTCTACCGTCATTGTTGCTTTTGAATATGCTGAATACGAATTTTATTAGAGGCAAAGATATGTTTTGATGGAGATATTAACGGCCAAAATTTTAGCCTTTGAATGTGGCCTAAATGGTACGCCCTATACAAGATGCAGGGTACCCTTATCTTTGCGTGAATTTGGTGCACTGACTGTATGGTATGCGGGATACACATGGTTTGTATGGTTTCCTGCTCTTTCCCAGGCCAAATCACATAAAATAAGTTATTAATCCTACGTCTACTGCTGAGGCCCAAATGTATCGATCTAAAAGTTACCTCCTTCACATATTTACGGGGAAATCAACTTTTAAACGAAATATACGATTTAATATACAGCATTTTCAGTTTATTTTAATTCAATTCAATTCAATTTTATTTCCAATGTAACACCAGTTACAAAACATGGAATGACTGCTACCACAGGTCAAAATACATCAACATCATGGGACATTCGGACTTACACTTTAACTCATAAGAAAGAACTTTACATCATAGCGAAAGAACAGAAATATCCTCCGGGAAAATTTAAATATGTAAATGAACAAATAAACTAATTAATAAATTGTCTACATGAATATGAATTCCGCCACAGCCAAGGACAACCAAAGGAGCGCACACATGGTGAACTGCCTCTAGTAGATGACAGCAGATAGTTTTTAAGAATTTAATACGACGGTAACACATTTTATGATGCTTTGGAAAGTTTTTGTGCGCTTTCTATTAAAAAGGTTATGCATTATCTTGGTGTTCGGATTATCTTTAACATATTTTTCAGTTCATCTTTTCCTTTCTTTGGTGTACTTTTTGCATATAAACAGAACATGGAACTCGTCACCTTAGTCATTACACAAGTCACACTCTCTCTCGGCCAAAGCCAGTCCCTACCACCTACCAGTCTCCACGCGGAGATGGGGGTTGGATGTTCTAAAGCGGGATAATTTAATTCTGTCACTTTTCTTGAGCAGGGACAGGTAGGTTTCGAGAGAAAATGAGACTTTAACAATTGTATAGAAATAGTAACAACTGGCCTCAATCTTACTTCTCCAGTCTTGGATAAAAAAATTTTCCAATCGTCTCCTAAGTATGGCCCTGTACAGTTTTACATATTGTATATCAATTACATTTTGAAATGTAAATCCCGTTTCATTCAGCATTGATTTTGAAGGTGCAATGTTGAACATGTTTTGTATTGTTAGTTAAAGGAAAAATTAGGGTATAAGAATGCATCTGTAGTTTAAAGCAAACTCTTTTGTCCACCGGGATTTTTTTTCGGAACCCGTTTTGTTGATATTGGATGATTACGATAGTGCAGCTGTTCAGAGGTGTAGAGTGATAATTTCTCTTCCATGATGTAAAGAATTTGATACGGTGATATGGTCCGGCAAAAAACGGGATTCAGATTATAAGTGCTATTACAAAAACGCCTTAAGTTTTGCTGGAATGGTCGTTCTTTTTCGGCCTTTGCACTCAAATGGACTTGTTTTTGTTTTTCCCGCAACAAAACTGATGGATCAATGTCTTATTTCCATGTACAATGCTTAAGTGCTTTTGGAACGCCAGAATTGAGTATCCAGCAAAATTCTACTCTATTCTTTAGAAGGTGGATGTCAATAAAATAGGCCTACATGTAAAGTATTCTGGAAATGGCAGCGGATGACTCGAACACTCTTCCCATAATTCAGAAAGCGGAGGAAGTGTTACAAATTAAGTAATTATATACTGCCTTATTTAAAGACGACAATAAGCGACGGGCAATTGCACTTATTCTTGCTGCTGTGATTCCTTTGATCTCTCATGTGTCTGAATCAGGGTTGTTAAAAGTTCCTTTTAAAAGTAACTGTTACAGTTACTTTACTTTTCTTTTAAAAAAATGAGTACCAATTACTTTACTTTTTGAAAAGTAACTAGTTACTTGGTTACTTTCAGGTCTCAGTTTCTTGGTTATTCAAAAAACGAAACAAGCGTGCAGAAAGTCAGCTGGCACGTTTCACACAAATTATCACTGTTGTCTTTTGAGTGATATCCATTAAGTTACTGAATTATCTACTTCATTTGTATTGAAGTTTCAAAACAGTAGCCTCTGTTCGTTTTGGTGTCAATGGCCATTTATTTTATTACCTTTTTTTTTTTCAGTCTGCTTCCCCACAAGGAACCTAACAATTTTACGAAGTGCACAGCTTGTTTTAGAGAGAAATATTCAAAATACAATCATGTTTGTGTTAGTAAGGTGACTTTCAGTCATACAGTTTGTATTTTATTATTATTTCAGTATCATCTTAATGATCCTTCAGTTGTGTGTGTCGTTAATTCGACCCCAGGAACCGTAAATCTTGCTTTACCAAGCGCACTGTATTGAAAGCTTTTTTCCCTGTATACATTAGAGTTTGTTGGTGTTTTTTTTTTTCAGAAAAATTAAATATCTATGAGATTTTAGGTTTGGGATTAGAGAATCTGAATCAGGAAGGGTAATCAATTGGTGATTTTGTAACTTTGATCTTCTGTGGTTTGAAATGATAGATTTAATTGTCCCTTTCCTCTTTCTCTTTTAGCTCAATGTCATATTGTCTTATAATATATGCCTGTCTTCCTTCCTTCCCTGCCTTCCACCTTCTCTCCTTCCTTCCTTCAGTAATTCATTCATCCTTAGATAAACTACAGCTTCCAGGAAAGGTTTTGCCCAAACACAGTAAGACCTCAATATCAACTACCGGTATGCTACGCTTTCCTCCTTACTAAGTATACACTCCTAATGCATCGAATTTTCCTTTCTTTACCTTTTAAAATAAACCTTGATCCCAAGTTACAAAGTATACTTATAAAGTATAACCTCACTATGAACTAAAAACTTGAATGGTCCCACTAAGCATAAAGCATTTTCTTCAAGAAATCGACCCTGTCACAACAGACTGGAGATAGCACACAATCATAAAACATGCAGCTGAGGCCTGATCCTAGTATCCTACATCAGTCCCCTTCATCCCTTCCCCCACCAATTTCCTCTTTACGAGTCAGCGCTAGATTTTTAGCCCCAACACCAGCTCTTTTTCATCTCAATTTCAAGCAAAAACACAGTTGAAAAATGATCGCTGGTTACCAATGCGATGGCAGGTTTCACCTATCTCGATTGCTTACATAAGCATGACGCAGCGAACAACGGGGGATCAATGGTACCGTTAAGTGGACACCAAGATCTTCATGACCGTTTTCTTTTGCACCATTCTGTACACGTGGTCAGACGAAGGAGCTTGCGCCCGACATCGGCTTGCTTTGATTTTTTTGTTCTCCCCGAAAATCCCATTCGGGCCGACATGCAAGCGTGTGACACACACACACACACGGGCGCGCACACACAAGTAACGAAACAGTGACGAGTAATTTTGTAATTGTTACACCACAAATTATGTAACGAGTACTTTTTTGTTACTTTAGATGAAGCTTGTAACGAGTAAGTAATTGTTACTCGAAAACTGTAACGAGTACTCGTAGCGACGTTACTTTTGACTCGTTACGACAACCCTGGTCTGAATAACAATATACAAGACGATGAATGAGCAAATTGTGTAGGAAATTACAAGCTTAGCAACCTCAGGAACTCTTGAAACTGTTTGAATTAATAATCTTAAAAATCCGAGGACGAATGCACGTGAAGGCCCTGCAGACAGCGGGATCAATGTAAAAGAAGCAAGAAGACTGTATTGTTACCTGTGTGCCTTGGAGTGAAATTGCATGCTGAAACAACGGAATAGGATTTTTTCATTTGTCTCTGTTGCAATGCCAATCTCGGGTGGTGTGTGTGTGTGTGTGTGTGTGTGTGTGTGTGTGTGTGTGTGTGTGTGTGTGTGTGTGTTGTTGTTGTTGTTGTTGTTGTTGTTGTTGCTGTTGTTGTTGTTGTTGCTGCTGTTGTTTAGAAGGCTGATGGTAATTTCTAACAGCATTGCTAGGACATTCTGGGTGAAATTTAAAGAGAGGGAGAGAGGAGGGAGAGAGAGAACACCATTGTTCCTTCTGGACTGTCATTAGACATTTTCCTGGAACATGTTCCGTCACTGGGAGAAATTGTTTGACAACATCGACTATAAAAACTGTTCTAATTTTTATGTAAATCTTTTTATAGCATTAGAATTTTTGTTCTTCTGCATTCAGATAGGTTACTTTTAACACAAAGTTGCAAGTTCTGAGGATGAACCCTGAAATCCAAGCAATAGTTACAAGTGTGTTTAGGTATTCCCATCTATTCTGGACCTTGCTGCAGATGTCTTTAACGAAAACATCAAAGAATTCGACGGAGAAATGAAGGCTTATTCAGGCAGATATACGATTGCATTTCAAAAAAATTATAACAAAAGATTTCTCAATGGCCTATGGTCCGAGTGGGTGTGATGAGCAACAGACCAAAAAAGTCTACCAAAATCTGAGATCCGGAAGTGTATTAAAACTAGGTCAGCTCAAAGATGGCCACCGCCGGCATTGAAAATACAGAATGCGATCGTAGTTTTCATAAAAAATAGGCCTAGGATAATATTTTTGGTGTCGACCCGAGGTTTTCTGGGTCAAGGAATTCAATGGCACCAATAAAAATACCATATGTCCTCGCTGAATCGCTCAGTTCAGTATGGCACGAAAATATGTATCAACTTGACGTTCATTTTGAGACAAGCTTCAGATTGGGTCAGAGCTGTGGGTTTTTTAAAGGAAGACTGCACCGTCCTACAGACCATATTAAATCATACGGTACCCTATTATTCCAGTAAAACAGTCTTTCATGTGTCTGTCATAATGATATGACGCCTCTGCTGGCCCCAGACAACCCATAGGATTACATTATCCAAAGTCCGAATTGTTACAACCACTGCGCGCGTGGCGGCCATAAGCTTACGTCAAATACGTTCTTGCCACATAGCCCAGCTGTCTAGCCAGTGCTGTGCGGACGGGTGATAGCATGTTGGTGTGAATGTTTTAATTCCTCTGTGAACAGTAGATATGCCAAACAAAATCATGCTGAGGCAATAAAAATGCAGAATACTTTTTCTGGCTTACTCAATCAAACTTTACATTTGAATTTGGAATACCAGACCTTAATTAAAAGCTGAATAATACATTGTCAGGTAGAGGCGTATGCAGATGCTGGAACGTAAGTGACGTCAGCGTTTTTGCCGCGGGCTTCTGCTGATCGGGGAAGGGGAATAATTCTGGACTTAAGGGCCAAACCCGGTAACTCTAGCTCTTCTTATTGCGTCATATTACATACGCGCACGATAACAGAATGATGCTCTTTCCTCGCAAAATTGACTCGGTGGGCACCATAGATAATTTTTAGAGAGAAAAAGTATTGAAAAGCGGAAAATTATTTTTGATGTGCGTGTCCTACTTTAATCTAACAGTTAGAACTTTCATGTTTTCATGTTTTCCTCAAAACTTTTCAAAAGTATGATCTACCCATCCTTTTTTTCATATGTACACTGCTTGCCATACCGCATGATCTGGCTGCACAAATACAATCCACCCCCCCCCCCNCCCCTTCCTTAATTTGGCATAACCTCAAAAGCAATTATAGAGTAAAATCTATCTAACCAGTCAAGAGATGCGGATATTCTTGCTGCGCAGATAAGTTTTATGACATGACAAATGACATCTGACAAGTGACAAATTCGTTTGAAAATGATAAATATGCTTTTTAACCCATAATAGGCATACTAGTAAGATGACCGTTCCAAAATGTGTTAATTTGTATTTGATTACTTATTTAGCCAGGGAACAATGTATCCAGATACAAAGTGAGGAATCAAATAAATATAGTAAACTGGTGATAACTATGATCGCCGATTGATTCCATCCAGTATGTCTTACTTATCACGAAAATTATGTTTATCGTTCCAGTGTTGTTAGTTAACATACTGAAAAATCAATTTAAATGGTACCCCTTAATAAGGGGAAGGAAATGTTCAGTTGCCAGTACCTCCTTCTCTGTTAATCCAAATGAAGTAATGTTAGTATTACAATAAAATGAGAAGAAATGTGCCATTTTAAAATCAAAATTGTGTACACAGTGAGCTAGTATGACATCATGAGAGGAAATGAGAATCGCATGAACTGGAATTCCCAGTGTGCATGTGAACTTAATATTCTAGGACTTTATTGTGAACTGACATCTGGGCATAGTCTAGATATCTTGAAAGATCACAAAATCGCATACCTACAGTCAGGCAGTTGAGTTGCATAGTTACTACAGTGTGAATAAAGGATCAATATATATANATATATATATATATATAACACCACCTTTTCTCCCTGTAACTAAATGTAATTTTATCTTTTAGAAATATGATTTGTTACTTTTCATAAGTCTTTTTGATAACAGCATACGCTGTTTAGGTTGTAATCGTTTTCCCTACATCCCCAATCTTGAGAAAAGGAATTTGTGCTTACTTATCACCTGGCTGTGAATACGAGACTTTTTTAGTTTTCAAGAGGTCTGTGGCCATGTGTGTGTGTTTTCAAAAAAAAAACATTAAAGAAATATTTAGTCTACATGCACATTGGGAATTCCACTTCATTCAGTTCTCGTTTCCTTTCATGACGTCATATCGCGTCATTGTGTATAAAATTCCGATTTTTCAGTTGACCCATTGTCTCTTAGTAATTTATGATATAAACATCACTGGTATCGAATTGACAGTTTGGAAGTTACTGGCTGTTGAATAATTGCACCCCCTTATTTTATCACCCGTGTTTTCTTCCGGCAGTGCCTCTTTCACTGAGTTTTAAGGGAGGTTAGCAACAGACTTCGAGGTGACAAACAGTATATTTGTATTCAGTACATTTTAACTAGATAAGAAATCATAGTTACTACCTGTTCACCACATTTTCCTCTTGCCCTCAGGACAGGTCATATTATTTCAAGGCTAAAATCTGTAGACAATTTACATGCTTTGGAGTAGTCATCTTGGCATATGTCATCTAGATAAGTTAAAAATGTATGTTCATGAACCTCATTTAATTTGCCACTTAGTAAAACTTGCATTTGGACTCAAGAATCATCTTCATCTCTCGCTTGGTTCGATAATTTTTACTCTAGCTGTGTTTGAGACTCACGTCAAAATTAAGGGGATGGGGTTATATTTGTTTGGTCAGATCCTACATTATAGCAATCATTTAATATGTGAGTATAAGATTTGGTAGAATACCTTTTATTACGTCTTTGAGAATATATGAAAGTTCTAACTGCCATATTAAACAGCCCACAGCTTATACCATGTGACGCTTGTTTCAAAACGAGGGTATCTTTATGACATATTTTCATGCAAAATCACGAACACTGGTGCGCAAATGTTTCTGTTCCGCTTTCAACTCCCTAGTCAAGTAGGCACACATTCTTTTTTTCATATTATGTTATATCATATTGCTTACTACATTCATATCGTTTCAGGATGACAAAATGTGATTTGAAATATTACTTCAATTTGCAACCCATATTTGGCAACCCATTGAATGGCATTAAGAAAAGTTCCAAGCGTTAGATTTTGGTAGACTTTTTTCCTTTCATTCACTACATTCACTGAAGCCTGACACCGTTGAGAAACCTTTTGTTATAATTTTTGGGGGATTCGGGTGTTGTTGTTTTTTCATATTTCTACCCGATTAGCTAGTGAATGTTTTTCTTGGTCAGTAATGTGAAAAGAGAACCCGCACAAACTGTCAAATTAACTGTATTTGAATTATTTAGATTGTGGCAAAATTTAGATTAGCGTCTGAGGTATTACAGCGCCTGCCCTTAGGAGTCACGTCACGTCAGGTGTTCAGTCTTACAGGCTCAAGCTGGCGGAGATACGGTTTTTGTCCGATGAAGATGAAAAAGTTTACCCAGGACTGTTGTTTATTCGTTCGAACTAGAAAACACCATGTCAGTGGAATTCATGTTCACTCTCTTAAACACGGCCCAGTTCGATGTGGTCAGCCAACGAATGTTCAAAAAATGAGACGAATATTGTCTAAAATGGAAAGTGACTAGACTTATCTAGAAGTAGTAGAAGTGCCATGAAATCATTTTGTTTGTATATATCTTGCATTACATCTGATCAAGTTCAGGAATGATCAAAGAAAAAAAAAATATAGATCTGCTTTTCAAATGACCATGTAAGGCTAATGTTCTGCTAAAAGTCTACTGATAAGACTAAAGTTTACAGAGGGGTAATGGGCATGAGGTTTGATGGGGGGNGGGGGGGGGGGGGGGGGGTAGGGGAGAAAGGAGGGAGCAGTATTGCATACTGAGTGGCATTATTGAATTGTCACTTGTCAGCCAGGCGTATATCTAGATCTATTTATTTTGTAGGGTGAAATGTGTTATTTAATCATATTACGACACTTCACTTCGCTAGTGTAATGATATAGATTACAAATTCTAAATAAAAAAATCCAAAGCATAGTCTGGTCATTAAGAGTGAGACATATTATACGGAAAACATTGTAATAATTCTGTAGATCTGTACCTGTTGCTATGTTTTTGTATGAAATCTTTCTCCTACACCCATTTGAGTGTACTTGATTTTGAAGTTTGTGCAACACTAGTATAGAGAAATAAATCCAGATCTTAAANAGATATTGGCAGTTAATCTGCCCATAAATGATCTCAAAATCATCATAAAATCATTAAACTTCATTTTTTGTTTTGAAAAAAGTGATCATGCATTTAAGCATTTTTTGCACTCAGCCAGACTTGGAGAGCAAATTTTAATGTATTCCTTGTTTCCAACCTATACACTGAATGACTGAAAGTATTTTACGTAAATCATGGTTGATCGCGGATGTTTAAAGTTTTAAGTTTTAGAATTACGATAAAGTGTTGTTGTAGTAAAGGCATTTCTACACTTTCTTTCACTGGATTCCCATTCCTCTCTCTCTCTCTCTCTCTCTCTCTCTCTCTCTGTCTGTNCTCTCTCTCTCTCTCTCTCTCTCTCTCTATCTATCTATCTATCTCTGTCTCTCTCTCTCTCTCTCACTCATGCCATGGCAACATATCAAAGAAGCCTATGTGGAACCATTCTCACCGGGTGAATATTCAGGTGTTGTTTTTTTCTCAGAGTACAAAATCTTTCTATTTGAAATTGGCTTAGATCTAATTCAGATACAGTATAGCCATATGTTATTCAAGAAATAATGTCACCGTACATTTTTCGAATTTGTCATAAGCCGACAAAGTCTATAGACTAAAGGGCTCTGTGGAATCTGTCACACCGCGTAAATATTCGGGTTTATCAAAGTCTATTAAATCTTTCAATTTGAAACTGGCGTATATTATTATCTAATTCTGATAAAATGCAGTCGTACATTCTTCAAATTTGACATAAGGTGGACAAAATCCATAGAAATAAAGATCTAAACAGAGCTGGGTGAAACATCAAGTTTTCCGAGTTTACGAAATCTCTACTTGATTTGGTTAAGATCTGTTTCTAAATTAAAGTAACCGTAGGTTTTTTCAGATTTGCCAAGAAGTAGGCAACGTTCATAGAACTAGGGAATTATGACATAATCTGATAAGGGTTTTCGGTGACTATGAAATCTCTCTATGTAAAATTGGCCAAGATAAGATAAGATAAGATAAGATAAGATAAGATGATATTTTATTGTCCAGAGGCACACTTGATTCGCTTTGCATGACAATTTCACAGTATTTCTTAACAATATTACATTTCACATACGTGCATTAAGGAGAAAAAATATACTGAATTACAAGGTGCACCACGCCCGCTACACGCACACACTCATTCATACATAAAGCCACAATATTCTTTGACAGGGGAAGATGGAGGTATTAACCGACAATGCCATCATTCTTAGTGTTATTTAAAGCAACAAAAATGGTGATGAAGACGATGATGATGACGATGACAGAAGTCTGATGGAAGATGGTACAAATGATCGTCTATATCTCTCTCTCTTAGCTTTAAGAAGAATGTATCTACCGCTTTGTGATGATTTTGAAATTTGCACTGCAAGAGGGTGAGATGTATCTTTAATGATGTTATTTACTTCGTAAGGCAGGCATTACTATTAGCGTACATAGTATCCAAGTCGCTGAATTCGTCAGATGAAATTTTCCCCGCCTTTTTTGTCAATCTATTTAATTTATCTTTATCCTGTACTTTGATGTTCCCGCCCCAGCATGTGATACAAAACAAGATGATACTTTCTATTGCTGATTTATAAAAGAGAGAGATAAGTGTTTTGTCAATATGAAATTATTTCAACTTTCTCAAGAAATACAAGCGTTTATTTGCCTTTGCGTGAACAAGAGAAGTGTGCTCATGCCAGTCAAGTGGATATCAATTTTTAAACCAAGATATTTATAACTTGTTACTTCTTCTATTATTTCATTCTTTATTACAACTGACACCAAGGGTTCCTTTTTAATACGAAAATCTATTATGAGTTCTTTACTTTTTTTGACATTGAGTTGTAGAAAGTGATCATCACACCATGTGGTGAACTTCTGTATTGCACATATGTATGATGTTTCGTCGGATGTTATAAGACCTTGTATTGTTGAGTCATCAGCAAATTTGATAAGATGGACATTATCCTCGTGTGCCCTACAATCACTTGTGTAGGTCGTAAACAAAAGAGGGGATAAAACGCATGCTTGAGGAGCACCGGTATTAGTTTTTAAATGACGTGATTTGATGTTGAGTTTTACATTATTGCTGTCGGTTGGTAAGAAATTCCAGAACCCATGCAATGATGTTGTTGTTAACATTCATGCTCCTCAGCTTTGTAATCAAGATATGAGGTTGAATCGTATTAAATGCTGGGGAAAAATCTACGAACAGAATTCTACAATAGTTCCGAGGTGTGTTCATATGTCTATAGATGTTGTCCAAGAATATCAAGATTGCATCTTCAACACTTCTCTTGTCACGGTAGGCAAATTGCATGGCATCCTGAAAGACATCAACATATTTCCTCATCCTAGATCTAATTTGGATAAATGTAATGTGTTATTAAAAATGTGACATAAATCAAACATATTTTATAGAACCAAAGCTCCATATGAAACCATCTGAAAAGATATCTGCGGAATCATTTGCATGGGTAAAATTCAAGAACTGACGAAAGTTTTATTTTACAAATTCTCTCACCACTGAAACTGATGCTAGACTATTTTGCCAAACTTGCTATTGAAGACGATAGAAGAAAGTGGGGAAAAGGCAATGGGCATTTGAGTTGTGACACCTTCTAGAGTTGGCGCGAGAGTGTGCTATGTAGTGTGACACCTATTTGCAGAGCTGCAAACCTCCAAAACTGGATTTTCATATTCCAGGCATCAAAAATTCATATTCTGACCCTGATTTTCATATTCACACCGGTGCTGAAAAATATTCTCGCGAAATTTAAATGAATTTCTCCTTATTTGGCTGTTTAGTCATACTTTTAGGCTTGTAGATAGCTACTGTTTCCGTAACACATTGAGAAGCTTTTCTCCAGCTTTAAACTGAGGTAATGGGAGTCACTCACTGTGGTAAAATAATATACTTGACTATCTACAGTTCTTTCCAAATCCTTTTCATATTCCTGTAATCTAAGTGCTATTTTGATTAGGTGAATTCTTCCGTTTCACTAAAAAAAAATCCCCTTTTGTCCAAAATTAAAAAAAAACAACAAACAAAACTGATAAGATATGTAAGATACTGGCAATAATAACAACGAAAGCCCTTTTATAGGACAAGTTTATACAAAAGAAACTTGTTCATCACATAATTGTTGCTAAGCTTGAAGTTCCAGACCATCAGAGGACAGACTGTAGCACTTTACTGTGCCCACTAGGAAAATTAAATCATTTATATCCTGCTAAAATTTTGCCATATGTCACCAGTGACCTTGAACTGCATTAATAGCAGTAATTGTTCCCAAGTGTAAAATGCTCATACTCATATCTTAAATTGCTTTCAGTCTCAGATTTAAGCATGTCATCTGCTGATAGAGCAGGAAAGAGAAATCCATCTAGTCTACAGCTAGCCCTGAACTTTCCAAACTGGGGCTTTGAAAGCCGCCTCTGTCAGGCCTACTAGATATAGATCTAGTCTAGTAGTACAGTAAAGGTCATTAACCTTGGCCCTGAAGCCAACACCATTATAGTAGTACACTATGCTCATCCCAAATGTAGGTCATCTAATGCCCTGAGGCCCTACAGTATACACTAACAGACCAAATGAAACAGCCTACACAGGTAATGTGCCATACCCACAGTGCCTACACGTTACCTGTGTAGGCATTCTGAGTATGGCACAATGCATACGCATGACGGGAATCGCCGGGCATCAAAGTAAAGCCCCAAACGCCGCAAGGTTATGTGGAGATGGATTGAACAATAGAATAAAGCCTCCTGTGGCTGGTAACCATGACTGGTATCTTTGTAAGAGACTTCTAGTTTCAACTAAACTTCTTCTGGATCTAGCAAATTTGGTATGCGGCAGGGAAATAGGTCTAGCATACACGCCAAATTGTGCCGGCGAAAGCGAAACTAAGAAACGCGCGTCAGCATCGATACTGTTGTGTACTCTACGGCAAAACGGAATGCCAGTATGTATACTGTACTGTACTCTACGATTTTCAGTCGTTTGTCGCGAGACTCGAGTACTTGTACTCATGACTAAAACAGCCCATTTTGATGATTTTCAGTACAAGAAAGCTCTTCAAGCGCCCGACTTCGATGCGGAAGGCATTCACGGTATTTTTTTTTTCCATACTGACAGTCGATTTTCGTATTTTTCAGAGTACGATTTGTTTTTTCGTACTGAGGTCATATTTTCCTATGAAATACGAAAATTTTTTACCGGTTGGCAGCTCTGTATTTCCATGATGGTCTGGTAAAACAAAACAAATCAAACGACAACAACAACACGCTCTGATTTCAATTTTCATGCTCTCTCTTTGTTTCTCTGCACTGTATTACTTCGTATATCATAGATGTTTGCTTCAGTACTTGTCCATCTCAAAACTAGGTGCTGGTCCGCACAGCAAGTTCAGAGTATAATTAGCATTATTATTTACTACCTGTGTATCCAGTGCTCATTTTCACTAGGAATTCCACGCTGCTGCTATATCAAAGCATCGGTTGGTCTAATTTGCTTTAAAACTTTATCACTGGAAAGCATTGCAGCTAAGGGTATTAGCCACACTAAAGGCACATAATAATTTCCAAGGGCATAACTCCTTCAGTAGAATTGTCCACAAACTTGATCTCTTAAAATCGATGCTTAAATTTAAATGTTCTCAGGGCATCGCCAGGTGCGAGACATCAAAACTATCCTAAACATTGGATCACACTTAGCCTTATGAGAGGTAAATAACTAGACAAGGCTATATTAACTAGATTTGATATGAGGCTATGGACACTATCCATTCCATCCTCTTTTCTCTAGTTATGAATATCCCGAACAAATCACTGGTGTCAAGTGATTGGATTGAATCGAAGCTTGCAGAAATCTGCTCTGTATTTCTAAATTGCTTTCACTCTATCCCATGCCTGCCTTACCCACCCACCCGTACCCACCCTGCTTCCTCATTCCACATCTTAATCAATAAAACAGAGCTGAGTTAGTGTGCCATATCTACATCTACCACGTTTCAGTCTTCTCTTCCCCCAGGTTTTAAACATCATCTTTAAAGAGCTTGATGAATGTTGCAAACTACAATTAGTGATTTTGAAAGTTCTTATCAGTGACCGTAGAGCAAAAAAAAAAAAAAAACTCAAAGGCGCAAATTCCTTTCTTTCGTAACTTAGAGGCTCGCCATGCTTCGTTATTAACAACAAAAAATTATTTTAAATCCATCAAAGAAAATAACGCTACCGATTCTCGATCGTGATTTTCATTTACCCAATCTCTCATTTACATACTGATAACTTGGATAAACGGTCCTTGCCAACGGTTTTGTTATTGCTAATAGTACAGTATTCTCCCATTCTCCCGTTGTCACCTTTATGGGTTGGAAAAAGAAAGTTTCTAAGCAGCATGAAATGCCATGAAATCTGTATAAAAGATCGCTGGCTGAAATTTGTTACATCAAGAACACTGCAGAGAAGCCACAGAATACAATTAAAAGTTTCCAAAAGATGTGTTGCTATTTGTAGTTGTGCCTTTCGGAAGGCAAGAGCTTGGTGAGTGACTGAATCACGATTTAGAAGTACAAACTGAAAGAAAGCAACCATAATTTGAAATGATCTCTCCCAATGTGCTATCTTTGAACGTCATAGAAGCGTGATTGGATAAGTAGCTATCGCTAGCTGTCTCGCTGGCCGTTTTGAATGACCACGTTCTCTCACCGACTGGCCAGACGGCAGACGCTTGGTGCGTGGATGAGCACTCAGGCTAGCGTGTTTACTATGTCACGCAGTATGATGATGCTTATGGCGCGACGGTCGCATAATAGGTATTACTTTTCTTCCACACACATGTGGTTGCAAACCTCTCTACCCGTTCGTAAATGCATTGGTTCGTGGGGGGAGGGGGGGGGGGGNGGGGGGGGGGGGGGGGGGGGGGGGGATTCTGATGTGAGGCATGCCATGGTTTTCAAATTAGTGGAATCTAGAGGTGGGCAATAAAACATCGATATTATCGATATCTTCGATACCTAATATGAAAATACCGTTATCGTGATACAAGTGTTCAGTGCCAGTGTCTTGGGTAGATAATATACTCAAGCTGTCATAATAACAGTAATCAGTACAACCTGTGTCTGTTGGCAACGAACGTTGGGCGGCGTTTACCAAACCCAACAAAACGCGGCTACGGGCGGATGAGCACCATGAGTAGGGTACAAGCCTTACCCGAGAAAAAGAAAACGCACTTTGAGGCTCTAGTTGTAGCTAGTGTCATAGCAGGGTGGACTTGGCCTTAGCCTTGGTTGGCAGCTAGTCTAGGAGCGAAGCCCCGATAGGCATACAGATATATTATATAGCATTGCTCCTCTGATCTGGCAGCTTCTGCACCTTGATATGTTTTNCAGATCTTCCGCGTGAACCTCGGATTGCTCTAAGTCCAATAACTGCCTACGTCATCAGTCGGAGGGCACCTGGCGAGGCTGAGGGGTCAAAGTGCATATCCCTGCATAACATTGGCCGAGGCTAGTGATCGGCTCTATGTGGAACATGGAGAAAATGACGTTCCTGGCGCTAAAATTGTTTTAATGACCAAAATCTACTTCATCAAACTGTTCTTCTGTAGGGTATCCCTACGAAATCAATGTAATCCATAGATCTATATCACTATGCCGGCTTTTTCGCTCGGGGAAGAGGGAAAAAATCTGTGTAATCTTAGCATTAGAAGCTGGAATCCATGATCAGACCTACCTTGTTATTATAAATTTTGTAATTATCATTTCATTAAATAAAGTTCTTGTATCAAATGCCCCTTGGTGCATAAAAAAGGTATATATGTTATACTAATCAAGGACTTAAGAATTCGCGCATATGATTTTATACTCAGTAAAGAGGTACACCTATTGATATAATAACTTAATATCTTGACTTCCCCTTCCTCCACTCCCACGTGCAGTTGATTAATAGGTAATACCGATACTAACAGACATTATAAAACACATTCCCTTGAGAGTAAATAAAGGTTGATTTATCTCCTTATGTGTACATGTAGAGGAACCTCGATATCAAGTGTTTATTCATTTAATAAGTGTAACTTACCTTGGTATTAAGACTGAATTTCACGTGCGCGGACTCATTATCATTCTATCATTTCATTAATGAGGCACGCATTAACATGTATATCAAGTATGCCTCAATAATAAGTACACCTGAGGGCCATTTTCTAAATGCTTGGTGCCACATGACTTTAACCTTGATTTTTGGACTCAGCAGATTCAAATTAGTGGAAAACAATCAATTTTTTTTTACAATTTATTATGATTGCTATTGAGACGGCCGCCATCTTGAATTTTCTATTTAGAAAACGGTCAACTTTAAAAGGAAACTCCTTCTCCAGATGAAATGCAACCCAAGTGAAATTCCACACATGCATTCTTATACACAATGTCTACAATGTAACACAGGGTTATTTTTCATAAAATGACAAAAAATTATTTTATGAATATCAATTTTCCCCCATTTTTTTTTTTGCCTCCGCCAACGCAACATATTTCCTAAAAAAAATTTTTTTAAAGTCCAAATGTCTCTCTTTCACTTTTTTTTTACACCTATAAACTGCTTCAATACCCAATTTCGCAAAGATTGGTTCTTAAATTATGATGGAGTTTCAAATTATGTGTTGAAAAGTATAATAGTTTTGAAAAAAATGCGTTTGAAAATTTCACACACAAAAAACGTCTGAAAAACTGTACTTACATATCAATACATGACCGGCTGTGAGGCTGGGCCACCTTCCTCAGCCTCCTTTTCTTGTCGGCATTATGATAATCGCAACAATTCAGGATCACAAAGAAAAATTAGGCTGCTAATCTTTTGGCCACCTCCTTCCTGTCAGGTATTCACATGCTAACCTGCATGCTGCTGTTTACGTACAAACAGAAACGAGGTCATCCGAACCGAAGAAATCTAATCAGATAACTAGGTCACGCTTGCCGGAAACAAACGAGCGAATGAAACATCAGCATGACTTGTTCTGGTTGAAAACTAGGCCATAACCTAGCTATTTTTAGCGATGTAAAAAAGGCCAGACATATTTATGCCTCGCTTTTCGGAGATGCCGTCGTTTCGACATTTTCATTGGCCAGCCAATGAGAGGTTGACCCCGTAGAGGAGAAAATTTCCTATCCAACGGTACGCAAACAAGATAGGTCTAATTTTGTTGCGTATAGACAAAATATGCGATCAAAGACAGACAATTTCAGCATTAATTCACATAATCAGACAAAAAAACTTGGGGAGTGACCCTAATGAACTGCATTTTTGGGAGATAAAATGGATTCTTTTACATGCGACCATCAATGCTTTCGATTCACATGATGTCAAAGTGTCTAAAAATAGCAATAACCCAATTTCGGTATCTTGAACCCAAATCGACGAATTCAGGTTGCGCCCCCACCCTTAAGTCAGCAGAGAACATATGATTATACTTAGGTTCTCATGTTATAGAGCCTACTATTAGGTTTGGTTTCTCTCATTGGAGCACGTAGACCCTACCTAACAAACAAAACATGCACCAAACTGGTGAAAAAGAACTGTTTTACTGAGGCCTACAGGTCTTTGACACCTATTGTTTTTTCTTCTTTTGGCCCTATTAACATTTTGTGTTATTCTAAATATACCACTGTGATTTGGGGAAATTTCTTCCATGGAGGTTAAAGTACTTCTTTTGCCCGATCTTTTAACGGGAAGAAAAAGGGGGGTCAACGCCCAAAATTTTTCACAAATGTCTTTTGAAAAAGATCACCTCAAATTCTGATTTGGTCCCCAAATTTCCATTTGGCTGGTTTTGACCGCGTGCGAATACATAGGTCTACACATTTTATTTTTTTATCTAGAAGGCTCAAATTGTACCTGAAACTTTAAAATTGAATGCTTTATTTAGATCACATGTCATTTTACACACTTCTACACCCTAACACTAGCTGGCAGGGCCCCCAAAAAGGGGGATTTTATATATATTAGCGGATTAATTGGGTTGTACACAATCAGTGATTTGCCCCTCTAATAGCTGGTGTCACAAACCTACAGGGACAGTGTACCCAAGAGAAATAATATGCTTAGGTCTTTGGCACCTATTGTTTTTTTCTTCTTTTTGCCCTATTAACATTTTATGTTATTCTACATACACCACTGTGATTTCGAGAAATTTCTTTCATGAAGGTTAAAGTAATTCTTTTGCCCAATCTTTTAACGGGAAGAAAAAGGGGGATCAACGCACAAATTTTTTCACAAATGTCTTTCGAAAAAGGTCACCTCTAGTTCTGACTGGATCCCCAATTTATTATTAGCCCGGTTTTGATCGCGTGCAAAGACTTAGGCCTATACACTTAATATTTTTTTTTTTATCTAGAAGGCTTAAACTGTACCTGAAACTTTAAAATTGGATGCTTTATTTAGATCACAGGTCATTTTACATACTTCCCAAAAAAGGGGGGATTTTATATATTAGCGGATTAATTGGGTTGAACATAATGAGTAATTTGCCCCTCTAATATGGTGCCAAACACCAGTAATACTGTATCAGTATCATCATTTAATACCGGCGATGTTTTTTTTGTTACCCAAATATCACGTTAAAATAAAGTATTGGCCATCATAGTGAAATCTCTCATTGTGCCTCTCCATTGATAACCCGATAGGTCTTTAACTTAACTTTCAATAGTTATGTAACAGGCAGCAAGCAAGTTGACCTAGTTCAAAGTTCAAGGCATTGATTAGAAAACTAATGGAATAAATAACCGAACATTTTGATTTATCACTCTGTTATGAAATAACTAATCATTGACTCTAGAACTAGAAGGTTTACGGCTAATGATAATTAAAGTCATTAATGCGTCAACCGGTTGATTGGTCGATAAAACGCCGAAAAAAAGTGTAGTACTTTGCAAAAAATAGCAAAATTACACCAACATTTGCAAACATTTCTAAAATTTGTGCCACAAGCACATAAAATTTGCAAGCTAAGATAATGTCACGGAAATGGACTGTAGGCCTATATATACTGCCCGTCAATGAAAACGCATCAGTCTATGCATGTCGTTTTTTGGCATAAAATGTGTTTGCAGATCCCTGATTTGTACTCACTGACGTTTGCATGGTTGTTATTGTTTGCTTTACACAGTTGTTTTTGTCATTGAACTCTTGTCTTCTCATTTAGCGTGTGGCACGTGCATTGAGCATTTTACTCATTTCCAGCCTTATAAAAAGACTGAGAGGTTTAAAATTTCGCTCATTCATGCACAGACCTGTTGTGAATGAAAAGACAGTGTCATTTTTCCACACCTGTATTTTTAGCAACGGTTTCGCCATGCCACGATTATTGTTACACGAGCGGTGGCAGGCAATTGGAATGATTGAAGATGGAGTGTCGACCAGAGACATTGCATAGCGCCTGAACTGCCACCAGTCGACCGTTGTCAGACTGAATGAACGATACCGGACCACAGGAAACACTAGTGATCGGCCCCGACCTGGTGACAACGAGATACTACTCGTGCCTAAGACCGTGAAATTCGGCTCCTCCACTTGAGAAATCGGTTCCAGACGGCAGCGGCGACAGCAGCACAGACTCCTGGTATCCGTGGGAACAGGATCAGCACTTCAACTGTCCAGCGCAGATTGCGCGCAGCCGGCATAATCAACAGGCGTCCTGTCATAGGTCACATCATTACCAGGCAGCAGATGAGGAATAGACTGGCATGGACTCAGGTGAATGTTCGACGAAGAAGAGCTGAGTGGCAGTCAACGATGTTTTCGGACGAAAGTCGCTTTAATCTGTACTTTGCGGACAGAAGACGACATGTCTGGCGCCGTCCTGGAGAGCGGTATGCCGAAGTGTTCACACCTGGGGTAGCTTCTCATACCGCTACAGATCTTCCCTTCACGTGTTCAGGGCTAATGTAACAGCGCAATTTTACGTAAATCAGGTACTGAGACTAATTGTGGTTCCGATGTTCCAGAATTATCAAGATCTCATGGAATTCCAGCAAGACAACGCGAGACCACACACGGCCAACATCACAAGGCAGTTCCTTGCTCAACAGCCTTTTCAAACCATAAACTGGCCCTCCAGCCCCCCTGATCTGAACCCCATCGAACATGCTTGGGAGGAACTGAACAGGCAACTTCGCAGACGCATCATCAGCAACCTGGCAGATCTGGAACGTGCTCTGATAGAAAAGTGGAATGCTATTCCACAACAATAGTTCCAGACACTGTGCAACAGTATGAGATCAAGATGCCAAGCTTGCATTGCTTGTCGTTGTGGCCACACCCGATAATAATGACTTTTCATTTCTTGACCTTCTCTTGTGAATTTCAGTTTTGACCCCCAAGTTCGATATCTCAGTCTGAAATCACAGGCGTCTCCAGTTTTCAAAATGTTAATGATAAACGTCTCAAAATGGAATACAAAACTAAGAAATAACGTTTTTTATATATATTTCTGTTCTGTGGTGTCTGCAATCCTTGATGGAATGACTGATGCGTTTTCATTGATGGATTATAATTCTAAAAGATATTGATAAGGATTATCTTTGTCTGCAAAGTAAATATGGAATAAAACAAGAAATGCCCTTCTTCTTTGTATTAGCAAGAGCGATCTCTGAGAGAGGCTTTCAAACTAGATGTATAGTATATAAATGTAACCGGGTGGCAAGGCATATAGTATTTCTTCTTCATTATTAAGGGGAAGAAATGTGTGCTCAGTCTGAAAATTTTTTAGATGTTACATAGACTATTATTTAAGGGATGTGTATCACCAAGGATTTTACCAAATTATTGTGGATTACAGTATCAATTTTGAGAAGACAGGCCGAAAAAAAACAAACACCTAACACTAACAATTTCATGCCCCTGCCGGGAATCGAACCAGGGTCTCTCAGCTTGCAAGTCTGGACATGCTACAAGTGTAACCACTACACCACAGGGGCACTAACTTCACAGCAATTTAATTATGAAAAACTTACTGCCTGAATCGTCCCTAAGTGTGAGCCTAGTATTCACCCGTGACCCTAACACACTTCCCGACTGCTCACATAAATAAAAAGTTCGAACGTTTAGTGGCGAATCAAACAAAGCCTTGCTCTACCCAGCATTTTCACCTAAATTTCATTGAACCTGAGTTACTCTTACATCAAGTGGAGTTATCTGTGCAACATCCACTGTTAGTGTGTTTGACAAGTGTCCTCATGTAGGTAAAAATCTCAGTAAAGCTTGAATTATTACTCTTTGTCACACCCATTTCTGTCACACACTCGCCTCGTCCATTTCTCGTAGTTCACACGTCCACATGACCAATGGCCCCCTACGCCTACACTCACTTTAACTATCATGTATTTATGTTTCATCACCGTCAGTCATTGTGCGTGCTCGATTCAGCTCCGGCCTTCAACAAATTAAGCTTATCATTGCTGTTGGCTTCTGGATTTAATTCCTAGAGAGAGTCCGAATCCTGACGATTACACTGGTAGTGCTAGCTGACCACGCGCTATGCAGCTCGCCGGCTATGTGACCTAGTTTTACTAATGATCTATTCGGACAATATAATGAACCGAACAACCGAGATCAACAACAACAACAACAACAACAACAACAAATGCTGTAACACGATACCCAAAGTATAACGAATATTTTTGCAATAACTTGACAGATATGGTCTTTGGATAATTTCTAGATTGGGTGAAAGTCTAGAGTAAATTTTCACCTTTGCCAAGAAGAATGGCCATAATGATTTTGTTCATTTGTTTATTTTTGAACAGATTTAAAATTTTTAAAAAAAGTAACCATCTAGTATACAGGAAATAAATGTGTTGGGAACAACTTGCA
Organism: Ellobium chinense; assembly: GCA_033807755.1. Classification (NCBI taxonomy): domain Eukaryota; kingdom Metazoa; phylum Mollusca; class Gastropoda; order Ellobiida; family Ellobiidae; genus Ellobium; species Ellobium chinense. The sequence goes on from JAWQUT010000885.1 coordinate 58,614, forward strand.
AATTAGTGTTGAGGTATAATAATTAATATAGTGTCGTATGCCTAATGGTTCCTAATTGGAAACGCCCTGAAACTTGCGAATAATCCAGTACTTGCGTGAGCTGAGCATTGAGCTTTTCTTCTCTGGTATTCGCGTCGGGAATACAGTTTGTGTTCAGCTTCTTGCCGGTTCGGTATCAAAAATTGCGATATAACAAAATTACGAACCTTACAAAGCCAGCAAGGGACATTACTCCATCGACTCCAAAACAGTGTCGAAGTCCATCGATGGTGAGAATTTTCTGGGATAATTTTGGAATAGCACAGATGTAGTCGATACCATTAATATTCGGTATTGATGCATAAAATTCGATACCAATATTCACGCTACCTTCTCTAGCCACCACCGCCAACCCTCTGAGCGCGCGAGAGGGATGCGTTCATCGACTGTCCAACGTTGATTGGCGGACATCAGCCTATAAATAGAAGACTTGGAAACTTCTTAGAGACAGGTCGTTGCTAATGTCAACTACCGAGTTGGAAAGCGGATTTCTTTCGTTTTTATTATATTTTCAAATCTTGATAGCGAAGAAACTTTAACAGATATGTGAGATGTTTGTGATACTTACCATCTTATATTAATCTGCTACCTGGATATAGATTATTAGAATTTTGGGGGCAGAATGATAAAACAGCGATGACCAATCAGTAGTTAGATCTAGATGTTGGCTACTAGCCTCATTTTCTGACACAGGTTACGTAGATGAGTAGAATAAAATAGCAGATAAATTATGCATCCGTTCAACCTGCCTTTCAGCATCTACAGCATCGTTCAGTATAGCATTGTATAGCTTAGGTCTACTTGTTGCCCTATCCATTGCGCTGTTTAATTTAGTTTCGTTCGTTCATTCTCAGTAAGGAATTTTTAAGAACACATGTCCTCTACGAATATTTCTATGCATAAAATTCATAAATGTTTTTCTTGGCCGTTTCAAGAAGTGATTTAGGTGGGCAGAACAAGTTGAGCAACACCGCTAGGCCTACGTTCGACAACACAGTCCGGTCGGAGAACCTTTCTCGCAAGCCAAGTGACTTAGCGGTCTTCTCAATGTTTCGGGCATAAGACTATATTGAATTGAGCTCTCTCTTAGTCTCTCACCCACTGACACAAGGCAACTGGGCAGAGAATCATGAAAACACTTCGCGAGGTTTGGACTATGCATTTCATTTAGTCTGATCCCTGTATTATACTACCGGTACAGCACCGCCGACTTCGCGCCCATTTCGCTAAAACTTTTCTCCCAAAAATATCCATGCCCCTTTTTTCCTTTACTTAACCCCAAAAGAAAACCCGTTTCTCTCAGACACTAAGAGGAACGGGGCATGCATTTCATTTTAATCTCAAGCTTATATATACTCCTGGGATAGGTAAAGACCGCTGGCGATGTTCGAAAATTGCATTTCAGTGACTCTCGTATTAGCCGGCGCTCTTATATATATATATATATATAATTATAAATACTCCCGGGACAAAACCGCCAACTTCGCGCATATTTCGCCTGAACTTTTCACCCCAAAAGATCCTAGTCCCTTTTTCTCTGTATTTAACCCCAAAAGGAAATCCTTTTCTCTTTTCAGACACTAGGAGGAACGGGACATGCTCTTCAGTCGTCGCTTCTAAATACTAACGATCAAAAGTAAGTATACAGGTTTGTTTACATTGTTATTATGTAGAGCATGGACGTAGAACAAAGTGGTCTGCAGGGATTGTTGTGAGTAATACTCAGAATGATTTTTAAAACAAAAATTCTAGCCTCGTGAGATGATTTCACTCACCGCCATGTGCACGTGCTGTTTTGACCTAATTGCAGCTATTGGTCATCACGTGATGTGTAGGCTTGAATTTTCACTTTAAGTTTACTTGTTGACTAAAGCAATAATCAAAACAAGAGCGAAATTCCATATTCTTCAGTGTTAAGCATGCCACGCTTGAGTGCAAATGAGAGTGCTCGCGCCATTGGACACCCTGAAGCCGGTGTGTCCATCAGCAGGGTTGCTACTCTGTTCAATGTAACAAGACGGGCAATTTACCATTGGCAGCCACGTTTCCTTGCCACTGGAACAGTTTCCGAACAGCCTAGAAGTGGAAGACCCCGAATCGCGACTCCAGGAGAAGACCGATTTATCAGTACCCAGCACCTTCGGAATCGCATCCAAACGGCCACACAGACGGCTCATAACTTTCCTGGACATCAGCCCATAAGCAGACACACAGTTCGACCCCCCCCCCCNCGCCTCGGTGACTATGGCATCAGAGCGAGGCGACCGCTGCAGTGGCCTCTACTCCAACCCCATCACCGCCAGGCCCGCCTGCATTGGGCTCGTACCCACATTGCCTGGACATGACAGCAGTGGGCTACTGCTCTTTTCACAGACGAGTCCAGAATTGTACTCAGGAGACATGTCGGACGCATGCGGTGCTATCGGCGAACCAATGAGAGGTATCTACCCCAGTGCTCCACGAGGCCTTGAACAGGGGGCTATGACCAGGTGATGGTATGGGGAGGCATCACCCAAGATCACAGAACAGCTCTTGTTCATGTTCCTCTCGCTCTGACAGGTGCGGAGTATGCAGCCACCATCATCCACCTTCACGCTATCCCGTTTCTCAATCAATACCCTGGATTCACTTTCCAGCACGACAACGCTCCATCCCACCGAGCCCGAGTGACCCAGCAGTTCCTGGCAGCCCAGCACATCAACGTCATCACCCCCTGGCCTGCTGTCTCCCCAGACCTCAATCCCATTGAACGTGTCTGGGACATCACTGGACGTGAAGTCGAAGCTTTGGTTCTGTCACCAAAAAACCAGCACCAACTACTTCAAGCGTTGACTCAGGCATGGAACAACACTCCACAGCTGCAAATAGTAACTGATTAACTCGATGCGGAGCAGATGCACCGCTGTGATCAATGCCACAGAAGGACACACAAGATACTAGTTTCAAGTGTGATTTGACTTTGACAGCTTTGGATGCGAGGGAGAACTTGGGAGAAGGCTCCTAATCAAGATTCGTCATCGTTTAGTTGGGACTCACTCATGGACGCTGATTCTGATTTTGTGTTTTGACCCTTCTCCACAAAATGTGGGATTTCAGATCCCATATTCAAGTCCAAGAAGTTCCTTTTCCGTGAATTTAATTAAAAATAAACTCCACGTTTGAAAAAAAACGTTTTCATCTCCTTTTGTCACGTTGGCTTTTTGATCGTGAGTGTATAATAATACTCCCGGGACAGGACCGATTGCCTACAAATCACTATGTTTTACAAAGGCATAATGAGCACATTTATCAGGATCAGTCCAGTGCCAGTAGTATAATACAGATACTTGATTAGCCGGGGCTACCTACAGGACCGCGTCCTTGAAAACTTAGGAGTTTTACAAAGGCGAGAACATTGCATTTCTCATGATCAATTACAAAGGCGAGAACATTGCATTTCTCTTGATCGTTTACAAAGGCGAGAACATTGCATTTCTCATTAACGTTTACAAAGGCGAGAACATTGCTTTTCTCAGATCATGATCGGTCACTTGAATTAGAGAGGCCAGGCCTAGGCACACTGACGAAATGAACAGCAGACTGCGTGCCACTGAATCCGATTGATAAAGCCTCGCGAGACTTGCGACTATTAATTATTGGTAGGAGACATTTTTTATGTATTTTGATTGGCTGATTTTATTCTAGGATTCCCTGGCTATTTCTGGAACTTCCGCGAAACCAGAGCCCGATCTCTTTTTAATAAGTTTATTTTTCGATCTTTTGTAGAGATGGGTATTAATAGATATTTTCAAATATCTATTAAGATGAGTACTCACGGCTTGAATATCGTATATGTACTAAATATCGATACTGTGACGTCATATTTTGTTTTAACTCGTGTCTTGCGAGGTTTCTAGGGCCATTCCCCATTTCCCACACCCTTCTCCTCTTAAAATTTTGTTACTGTTTTTTTGTTTGTTTTGTATTGGTATTTGTGTATCTTCTTTTAAAAATGGAACAAACCTTTAATTGCAATTCTTTGAACACCTAAACAATCAACTTTAGTTAAAAAGTGATTATATAATAATATTAGATGATTTAGATCCAACAGCAATTATAACAATCATTCTTGCCTTCTTTCTCTTGATGTAAGGTAATCATAACAATGCAACCTGTAACATAATAAAACTTTACAGATGAAGAAAATAGATCATGTTCATTTTAGTTGTAGAAAGGCGTGATCTTCTCTGTGATATTAGTTCCTCGGAGTTTGAAAACAGGTGCTCTGAGGGAAATGATTTTGAGTGCCAGCCAGCTCCCAATCTGACTTTGGAATAATAATTTTTATTACATAAGTATTTTCACCAATTTTTTTTTTTTTGCGGTGAGACTAGACTATTTATTTTTAGAGATAACAATAAATAATGATGCAAATTTTAATTACAATTTTATTGTTTCAGTGAGTATCTTACCAGTATCTACAGAGAGACTAAATTAATTGTGTCTCTCTGGTATCTATCAAGGAAATACATGTAGCAAGTATCGGGTACTCGCGATTGGAAACAAATATCTAGAGTACTCAGAATCGATATCTATTATGGCCCAATGTTTTATTGTTTGAAAATGGTGGCACGGCGTTAGGATGTGAGACCGATGAGGAATGTTTGTGTTTAATGAGGACCTTGACGATTAATAGAGGTAATTATCTGCTTTTAAATAATGATTATTATAAGTATGTCGTTTTTGTTAGTGAGAGATGTTATTAGTGGCCCCTATTAGATCCAAAAACATACTAGCCGACTTTTCCCGAGATCATTCCTGGCAATGGCCAGGGGAATCCAAGATCGACGTCTTCCAAATTATATTTCTGCATCGATCTTGAATTTGCTGTAGGGTTCTTCAGATCTTCCGCGTGAACCTCGGATCGCTGTAAGTCAGATAACCGCCAACGTCATCAGTCAGAGGGCACCTGGCGAGGCTGGGCGGGTCAAAATGCATATCCGTGCATAACATTGGGATTGGACGAGGCTAGTGATCAGCTCTAGATATGTGGAGCATGAAGAAATAACATTCCTGGCGCTAAAATTGTTTTAATGACCAAAATCTACCTCATCAAACTGTTCTTCTGTAGGGTATCCCTACGAAATCAATGTAATCCATAGATCTATATCACTATGCCGGCTTCTTCGCTTGGGGAAGAGGGAAAGATCTGTGTAATCTTAGCATTAGAAGATGGAATCCATGATCAGACCTTCTAGTCTACCTTGTTATTAAAAATTTTGTAATTATCATTTCATTAAATAAAGTTCTTGTATCAGATGCCCCTTGGTGCATGAAAAAAGTATGTTATACTTATCAAGGACCTAAGAATCCGTGCATATGATTTCATTTCATACTTAGTAAAAAAGAGGTATACCTATTGATATAATAACTTAATATCTTGACTTCCCCTTCCTCCTCTCCCATGCGCAGCTGATTAATAGGTAATAGTAATACTGATACTAACAGACATTCTAAAACATATTCCCTTGAGAGTAAATACTTACCTTTATTAAGACTGAATTTCACGTGCACAGACTTATTATCATTCTGTCATTTCATTAATGAGGCACGTAATTAACAAGTATATCAAGTATATCTCAATAATAAGTACACTAAGGGTATGTTTTATATGGGATTTTATATGTATGGGCATGACTGTGCAAGTGTTTGAGCGTGGCACACGTGTGTGTGTGTGTATATAATATAAAGTTTAGTGTGTGTGTGTATTGGGATGTTTGTGGATTTGTGGATAGATGAATGTGTATGCGTTTCTGAGTGGTAATATAATATATTATGTTGATAATTTTCTATGTCTACAGTCTAGATTAGGCAAGAACATCCGACATAACTGCTGAAGTTTTCCCTAACTCATTTGCTCGTTCACTGATAATGCGCTGCATTGCACATAATAACTACTAGACTAGCTGCTGCAACCATCAATCATAGACTTTTTTCTTCTTTTGGCTAGCAGGAATTCTGTAAATTTCTGCTGATTTTAGCACCAGTACCAAAAAGTTCTTGACTGCGTAGCACCATTACCAAAAAGTTCTTGACTGCATGGTCTTAAATTAGTGGTATTTCGGAAATTTCTAAAGTATCGGAAAAAGAAGAAAAATATACTCTGTCCAGATCTTCACAATGTTATTTCCTATATGTTCAAGTGGCAAGTATTCTAAGCGCAATGCTTGTTCCGAGGCATTGGTCATTGGTTGAACAAACTTCTAGTCTAGGTTACGCCTAGCAGCCTAATCAGTAATACTAGTAGTAGTAACAGTCAACATCGAAGGCAGCACGAATCTGACCTTTCACCCATGAATGAAGGTAACAGTCAGCCGCCGGTTCGGACGGCGCGGCTAAAAATAGATCGCTTGGGGGGACTCCGTTTCAGCGAGCAGTGTTCTGCAGCACCCTATACACGTGAATTTAAGACAAGGGACGAAGGAGAAGGGGTCAAATTCAAGTAAAATGAAAGGAAACTGGCAATTTCATTACACTGGCGGCACATTTTTATGGGCCTTGTTTGGCATTAGTGTGGAAGTATGGTCCCGACTAAAGTATCGATATAGACTAATCTATACTTATTATCGATAAACTGATAATCAGTACTTTTAAATAAGAACGCCAGTTTGCCAGATTTTTAAGACAGAAAGTCATGGGCCTAAAGAAAAATTCTCATTGTTTTGACATGGCATAATGCGTTAAAATTGTCACATAACAATTTATTACCTGCACAGCTGATATTGTTATGCAGAATTAATTTAAACAATTTGCAATTTTAACCAACTTGTAAATAAAAACTATACAATAGGATGATTATTGTATACATCTTAATGTTTTACATTTTCTTATTTATTTCAGCATTTTCCAGCATTAACACTAGACTAATTACTAATAGATTTAGTTTTTCTAATGGGTTGCCATGAAAAATAGAAGGGTGGCTCCAATCTTGCCAGGGATAATCTCTAAGAACCCATGATTAGTTCCAAGGCATAGTTCACTAAAAATCCATCACTGCTCAACCACAAGGCCCATCTTGTTTTGTTTGTTTTGCCACACAAGACCTTCGTCAATTTTTACAATAATCCTGGATCCACCAATTTTAAAGAGATTAAAAAATGAGTTCACCACAATGAGCAAACATCCTTGTACCACTGAATCACTGCCTGATTCCCAGTGCCAGTAAGATCTAGGGCTGTGCGAACAGGGATCGCATAAACATAAGAAAAGAGAAAATCCAGCTGTACAGCTTTCCCATTTTACGTGATAATTATTTAGTTTTGCGAGTGTTTGTTTAAATAATTTTAATATCATAAATATTTTGATTTGCAAAACTAATCTGGCATATATCGCAGTTTTTGTGTATGTGTGGACATTGAAAATATTACCAACATGTAGTATGTAGTACATACTACTAATTGAGTACTTGGACAACACCAAGTACCTTAACTCTTTGGATGTCTCTTTGAGGATTTGTTGTTGTTGTTAATTGTTTGGGTAGCCCTAAAGTACAGTAATTGTAGAGCTGCAGTCTAAAACGTCTGTACTGATTGGTTTAATGCTTGTACTTGTGATTGATGAAATGTGAACATGAATTTGGACAAAGGTTTGATCAACCTGCTAAGTCTACCTGTAAGATAGTCACTTAGATACACAGATAGAGAGAAAAAGGGAGTGAGAGAGAGAGACTGCCACCAACAACAATAATGATTTTATCAAGCAAATTTATTTATTTAATATTTTCTTTTTTTAAGACGTGACAAACACAAAATAAAGGACGAGTATATATAGCAACGTTATTACAGATTCGATATGATTATTATGTACTCGATAACAAATAATTTGAGGTTATTGATAATCGACGCTGCTTTTAATTTTTGTAAATCAATATCGATACTTTAGTCGGGACCACACTTCCACACTAGTGCCCCTTGTTCTTGTTTATGGACTAGACTAAACTAAGTCATATATTCAATACTCTTCATAATCCACAAATCTAGACTAGGCAAAGTGAATTTATATGTGAGCGTATATGTTCTGCTTGACATGAAGCGCTGCATTTGGCAGTGAATTGAATTAATTTACAGACTATGCCAAGCGGCAAGCACACATGTAGAAATCTAGTCTAGACTAGATCATGAATTATAATACAGTGATGGGTCAATTCCTTGTTCTAGACAGTCGAATCAACTCAAGCTTTTCACAGCTCAGATAGGAAAGATGGATCCTGGCTCAATCTTTGTCAGATTTGAGCTTGTCCAAGCCGAAGCTTTATTTCTAGATCACTGTATCGTACAATGGCCCTATGGACGGAGGATCACGGCTCGAGCTGACATCGCACACTAGTGAAGTGTGGTTCTTACTACTCTTCTCCTCTCTTTGCGCCTTCAACCCATTAAAATAATCCTTTCTTACATTTCCTTTTATCTGATGAGAGGATATGAGTATTTTCTTTTTAATCTCCAAAAATCTTTTTTATAAACTATCGAAATGAAATTATCTTCACAGAAAGCAAACACTTTGCATACATTCCCTTCAGCATGTCCCTAGCTTTCATCTAACACAATAAGAGCTTCACTCTTGGTACCTGTTTATTGAGATGCTATGTTTATTAAGATGCCGTAGAACAGTAAAATTTTGTTGATATCTTTGTTACAGTACCCGTGGCACGATTAAAACTGTTAAAGTCAAGATCTAAATAGCGATTTCAGAGATTGTAAATAAGGACTGATGGTAAGCTGGATCTTCAGAACGCAAGTTGATTAACTGAACCTGAGGAAAAGATCAAGTACTAGATCTTTTGAGTCAAGCTGCCCAGCCTTATTATTTGGTGTAGGTCATTACTGGCTAGAACAATATCCCATGCAGAACACATAATAATAAAGCTGAAAGTCACTAGGTTACACAACTGCAGGACATAGAACTGCTGTGATACAACCCAACATTATTGCCAACAAGCCACTGACTTAGCTCAGATAGTTAACATAAAAACTGGAAACCAGTTAAAAAATAGAACACCAAAGAACAGCCATTTTTTTTGTCTCCTAGTTGGCTAACCTTCTGAAATTAAGAACATGTTAAAATTAAGCTTAGTGATTTGAAGAACACAGATAGTATAGCATAGTAAAGCAAAAATCCATTTCTCATGTTGGGCTTGAACTTCTTTTCTTCAGACTTTCAGACTGAAATCTACTGACGAGCTAGATCACAAAGTGTGCGTGACCCCTTGCCAGTCTGCATCAAACAGATGTCACAATGCAGAAAAGCAACAATGGCATCAGTTATAGTTGGATGATATGTTGATTACAGTCCACATACTACTTCTGTAAGTACACTTTTTAGCCAAGTTAATGTTGTTATTCATTCTGCAAACGATTTTAAATGAAATTTTACAAATTTAGTGTTTAGGGGTGTTGCATTGAGCATGATGCAAAGTAATTTGTAAAAGCTTTTTTTTTTAAAATTTAACTTCAGCTCACAGTGTTCAGAGTCTTGGGGAATCTAAGTCTGTACGCTTTCACTGAATTTGACATCAGACTTGCGAATTTTCATGTCTGAGAATAGACTTATCTCAAATTGCATAGATCTATACAGAGGTAATTAATGAGAAAGAAAGAACATCAAAATATTTTATTAGGAAGGCAAATTCTTTTCACAGTGTCTCTCATTTGGAATGGATGCATGGCTATTTACAATATACCAGTTGTTGTGTCCATTAAAAAGAAAACAATGAGTAGCAAGGGTTTTTTCTGTTTTTTTTTTCTTATCAATAGACAGTGAAACCTTCACTTCAAACATTTTTTATGGACAAACTGCATCAAAGTATTTGAAGGACCCATGTGGCTTTGAAACCTGTGAGGGTGAAAGAGCCACCCAGCATCCATGACAGGCTTCTTCTTGGCACCTATCTTATTCAGGAGGATGGAACCAGATGAGAAAATAATGTAAATCGTCGCTGTTCTGTTAAAAAGGCACAAGTGCTGTGGACAAAATTTTACAGGAGAGGCAAAAAACTGTTTAATTTTCATTGCGCGCTATTATCAAACTGCAAAGTAGAATTTTAAGCATCACTACATGAATACACACCACTG
>JAWQUT010000885.1:71878-87598 GCA_033807755.1 Ellobium chinense
TGTTTGAGGATTATCACCACACCATAACTTTCATATTCGCCGAACAGGCTGTGTGATCAAGTAAACGCATAAAATGCGTATTTTTTTTAAAAAGACATTATTATTATATTATTAACATTTATTTTTTTTTTTTGCTCAACGGCAAATTCATTCCCATATCACTTGTAAACCTCATAAAATATGCTAACACGATGCTAATAGGGTAAAACTAGCAATAAGCGATGGACCGTCAAAGCATAGTTAAGAGATAACGCAGCCCAAGGGATCTCAAGGTTCCCTCATTTTGTTCTGTTAAAATGTCACATGTTGTCTCTGGATACCTGTAGCGAACTTGTGCCTTTTTAACAGAACAAGGGAAAGTGGTCGGACACTTGTGCCTTTTTGAAAAACTGTTAAAAAACATGTTTTAATACTTCTTTCGAGCTTATGCTTTTGGTAGCATGTGTATCTTTTCCTTTACTATGTTTTTAGCAAAAAAAAGAATTTTCTGAAAAATTGACACTTGTGCCTTTTTAACAGAACAACGACGAAATGTAAGGTTGGGTCTGTGTTATAAAAATGAACCAGGGAGGTGGCATGCTATTTTCGAATACAGTTAATTTCGAAACCACAGTTGGAACTGTCAACCTGCATGAAATTCATTAGAATAGATTTGGTGTCAGTGCCTTATCGAAATAGCAAGATTTAATATACTAGTTTACAGAGTTTGTTTTGCTGACTTCTCTTTCTCTTCGTTCCGCCATTTTGCCAATTTAGCTCAAATTTTGAAGGGCCTGATTGCACCTGACTTGTTCATAAGAGCTCATGGCCTCGCCTCGCAGTTCACACATGCCGTGTGCCGGTGGTCAGTGTTATGTTTTACACAAGCTTTTGCTTGCTTCACAGATGCGCTACACATTCTTACGTCCTGAAACAGCACAGCAGGTACTGATGAGGGCTGATTTTGGAAAGTAAGGATGAGTGAGTTCGAGTAGTCTGTTTTCAGATTTGAGTTTAGAGTGAATGCAGTCAGAGATTTACCATGGATGAGTTGAGTTTGTTAATATCAGGCAAAGTTTGTATCAGTTGGGAAGATAGAGTTTGTAAATCATCCACAGATTCTGTTCCCTTCCTAGACTAGCTTGCATGTTTAGCACACATTTATATGTGTGCCAGAAACAGAGACATACAGAGTCCCGTTCGTGAAACAATACTATAGTGTGATCGGAAATAGAAGGTTGACACTCTTTGGAATGTCTCCGCTTGGGTTCAACAAAAGTGTTTTAAACATTGCATGGTCTTCTACCCATTTGTCCTTATTACTTCATTCCCTATTTTGCTGCTGCATCATAATGGTAATACCAGGATCACCATGTAGGATATTTTAGTCATCTTGTGACCACTCATGAAAGCTGTGATCATCCGTCCATAGGGCCACTGTATGATACAGTGATCTAGAATGCTAGTGCTGGATAAGAGCCAGAGTTTTGACAAAGATTGAGCCAGGATCGATTTTTTCCGATTAGAGCTGTAAAAAATTGAGCCGGTTCGACTTTCCAGAATAAGGGATTGGCCCATCACCGCTAGATAATTCATGATTTATAAAATTATCTTCACTGATTCCAAAACATACACTCTGTACACATTCTTTCCAGCACATCTCTGTCTATAGTCTAACAAGAAGAGCTTCACTCTTGGTACTTGTTTATTAAGATGCTGTGACAGTAAAATTTTGTCGATAACTTTGTTACCAGTGGCAGAGTGGTTAGTCAAGATAGTGATTCCGAAGATTGGAAGTAAGGATCAATCCTAGGCCTAGGCTGGGTCTTCAGAATGCAAGTTGATTAATTGAACCTGAGGAAAAGATCGAGTACTTGATCTTTCAAGATGAGCTGCCCAGCCGTATTATCTAGTTGAGATCATTACTGGCTAGAACAGAAATATCCCATGTAGTAACATGATAAAGCTGAAAGTCACTAGGTTACACAACTGCAGAACATAGAACTGCTGTGATACCTCCCATCATCATTCCCAACAAACCACTGATTTAGCTCAGATACAGGTTACAAAAGAACTGGGGACCAGTTAAAACGTAAAAGATCAAAGAACAACCTTTTTTTTTCTCTCCTATCAACTTGTTGGCTAATGTTCTGAAAATAAGCTTAGTGATTTGAAGAACTCAGATAGTATTTTAAAATAGGAATACAAAAACCCATTTCTCATGTTGGGCTTGAACTTTTTTATTCTTCAGACTTTCAGGCTGAAAGCTTCTGACGAGCTAGATCACAAAGTGTGTACGTGACCCCTTGCTGATCTGCATCTTACAGATACAGGGATGCCACTCTTCAGAGAATTCTTGAAAATCCAAGAATATCGGCGGATCCAAGAATGCCATCCAAGATTCGCTCGAGAATCCATGACGACTCTCGGAAAAAGGAGATTCCCGAGATCCAAAAGTTAATCGGAAGTTTCGGTACGGCCGCCGTACAGTTAGATCAGCATTCACAATAGGCATATTATGCGTTTCAGTACGGTCGATGTATGGCTAGTAAAGGTGTGCCTTAAACAGCGTTAAATTTCCTCTTCAGAGCGTCTACTTTAGTTTGTCCCGCGAAAGCCCATAAATTATTCTGTGAGAGCCGCGTTCGCCTGCCTGACAGGAGGTTAATTGGGGTCAAGAGAAATGCGCATTGATTACAGCTTTTCCTCAAAGATTTGAAATTTTTGCTGGATTTAGGCACTCATAACCACACTCACAATGAACACAAAAAGTACTATTGCACACTGCGTGAAAGGCGAACATTATAGCTTGTGATCTCAAAAAATTCGATACATCTACGATGATTAGTTTCTGAGCTACAGCCATTTGAAAGTGTGCTACTTTTTCATCAAGTTTATGATTACTAATTTGTTTGAAAAATTAATTTAAAACAAACGGCTCGCTAAACTACAAAAATTTTCCCCCACATTTATTCCTAAATGGACAAAGTTTAACTGACTAAAATTTCGTTTGCTCCTATAAGTCTGTTTTTGTGCTACTCTCAATTATCGGCGATGAAATAATTTTTTTTTGCCAATATGGATCACACTTTGGAGACTCACTGTTCCAAACTGAATGAAAGCTTTACAGGAGATATTCTTCTTGTGTTTGGAATCAATGTTCACAATGACAAGGAGGAGAGCCATTCCAAGTACATAATAAATATGCCCAAAATGTGTTAAGACAATTGGCAATGTGAAGAGAGTACAAAGCGAAACGATCTTAAGCAATGCTAAATCTTTGTGTGAGGCCAGTAAAGATATCTGGATCATGTTCAATGAAAACATTGGAGTGCAAGAGTGCAACATATCGCCATAAAAAAAGTTCGAAAAGCGAGCCTCTGGAATCCAGAATGACACTGAGAAGCTAAAGTTCATCATGAATTCACACCTACTCCAAGTGTCTCCAATGCTGCATACAGCGGTTCCATGCTTTTCGAAACAGAAGTAATCATGATTTTTTTTTTTAGTATGTCTTATTACCCACTACACAAAAATCAAACTTTGCTTATACAAGATATGCGCCACCTTGAAGATATAGCTGTTGTATTTGTCTGAAAGGAATACTTTTAATGTTTTGTATGTTTTTAATGTTTGGTGCTTTACAGAAGTGTCACGTCTATCAATAGAATGTGCTTTGATTATTCCAGTAAAAATGTGTACGATGTTAACATAAGAAAGTGCTGTACTTTACTGATGGATTTTCACATTGTCTGCACATTTTGTCTACTAGAAGAATTATCCGTTTGTAGGAGCACTTGAGATTATGTGAGTACATATGTGCATGTATTGTCTTTTATTTCCACCAAAGTTGAGTGTGATTTAGCGAGCCGTTTTTTAAAAATTAATTTTTTACAAATGTCACTCTGTTTCAAAATTAGGCCAAAGTTTAAGCCTGCATTGTAGAAACGCTATTAAATATATTGATTTCAAACTTTCACCATCATTTAGATCTGCATTCCTACAATTTGTTGAAAGAGCTAATTCTCTGGGTTGTACAGTATGTCATATCGTAATAGGCATCAGAAACTGATGACTAAAACAGTGAAAATGCTACGCAAGCAATCACCCCCGACAGGTAAATTGACCCCGGCGACCCCGGCCTGATAAGAGACGCGCGGCTGGCAAACTAAAGTGTTGCCCTGTTCTACGCGGTGTTAAATATGCCTCTTTTTCAATATATCGCGAGCTCGCAGGGGCCCATTCCTACTCCCTTCTCCCCTTGAATATTGTTACTTTTTGTTGTTTGTTTTGTTTTGGCATTTGTATTTTTTTTTAAACAAGGAACAAAAGTATTGAAGTTCTTCGAACACGTAAACAATCAAGTTTAGTTAAAAAGTGAGTGTAATATAGTAATGTTAGATCCAATAGCAGTTTAACAATCATCATTGTCTTCTTTCTCTTTTGACTTAAAGTGATCTTACCATCGTAACCTGAGACAGCAAAAGTTAATAGATGAAGAAAATATATCATGTCCATTTTAATTGTAGAAAGGCGTGATCATCTCAGTAAGACTAGTTCCCTGGCCCTTAAAAACATAGTGCTCTGAAGGAAATGATGTTGGAGGAAGACATAGATACTCACTGTGCCAGCCTGCTCTTAATCTGGCTGTGGAATGATGCTTTTTATAACATAATTATTTTCATCATTTTTCAAACACAGAAACAAGTTATTTTAATAGAGAACAACAAATAACGACACAAATTTTAATTATAATTATTATCTCAGTGAGTATCTACCAGTATCGTTTAAGGAAAGAACAAGTATTGGGTGCTCGCAACTGGAACCAAATATCATCTATTAAGGTCCACCTCTAAAAAATGGCTAGACAGATTAGAATTAATAAAAGGTCACTTCCGGCCTTAGTAAATGCGCTCCGCAAATTATGAATTGTCGTGGAAGCGGTTATTTTGTTTTCGTAATTTCTATACTTTATCTGTGCAGAAGAAATTTAGGCCTAAAGTTATGTGGACACAATTCTAAAATTGACTTTTCTTTAACCTTTATTTGGTTTTAATGTTTACTTTAATGCCTTATAATTGTGGAAAATGATTCAGAGTTAAAAGCACAACGGTTGGGTTGGTTTCCATCGAAAATGTCGATACGCCGCGCGCTCGAGGAATTTTCAGGATTTTTTTTGGTCAGGCATTGGCATCCCTGTACAACTTCCGTTTTTTACTACTAGCGCTTGTAACAAGGCAGTACTTCCATATTTAGCTCCATAAGGCCTCATCAGTAAAGTTTCAGCCATTCTTTCGCTAAAAAAGTCGAAAGTCAAATGTCTATCATGTCTGATTCATTTATCAATCGAGATGACTCAGATTCTGGATCAGACGTATTTGACGTAAGCTTATGGTCGCCACGCGGGCAGTGGTTGTACCAATTCGGACTTTGGATAATGTACGAGGTTGTCTGGAGCCAGCAGAGGCGTTATATCATTATGACAGACACTTCAAAGACTGTTTTATTGGAATAATAGGTAATCTTATGATTTAATATAGTCTGTAGGACGGTCCAGTCTTCCTTTAAACAGTTAGTTATCATAGGTGAAAGAAAAATGTCGGAGAAGGATGATTCACATGAGGGTTGTAACTTGAACTTTCTATTAATAGCAGATTGTTTCGAAATTGAATCCCCTGTTTCATTCACTTCGGAGACTGCATGAGGCGACAAGTCCTGTATACTGTATAGAAGGGGTGTCTGTGTAGTAAAAGGTTCCACGTGAATCAGTTGAGATGAGCAAGTCGTTTTATCACAGTGACCAAGATCTCAATACATAAGACTGACAGAGCTGCGGTGATGTGCAGGCGCTTTGTCGTTCACTGGCGCAGTATGGGCCGTTCACTTTTTTTTTTTTTTTNTTTTTTTTTTTTTTTTGGTGGGAAAAAGGGGAGGGGGAACGGGGATATATGTGCACCTTACAAATTATTCCTCTCTTTCCTTCCCCATGCGTCCGAGTGCTGTCGGTCTCTCTCTGTTTCTCTCTGTCTCTCTATCTCTCTCTCGCCCTTTCTCTCACGTGAGCTCAACATGTCTCATTTACACAACTGGTTTATGAAACATCAGCATGAGTGGACTTTAAAGAGATTTTGTGAGCGTGCAGGACAATTCCTCAGTACTGCCACATTAGTCCCATTCTGACGAGTCATGATTCATAATACTCTATACTAACACAATTTTAAAATCCTTCGTCTCGTTCTCTTAATGTAACTTCCCCCCCCTCGACCCCTCCCTTCCACAAATGTCTGACAAAGATTGGTTGTTGATTAACCAATTGTGTGTGTGGGCCTTAAATGAATGGTTCTAAACTGTTTTGACCACTCAAATGCAAAACGGAATAAGTCATTGTTCAGCACCAAAGGTTGAAGAAAACACATTATCAGAGATATAATTAGAACGTCAACTGCAACGGACGTGAGCTTTTGGCACACAGAAGGTTAAAGATTCTTCTATTCACTTGTATGAAAACCAATGCAATAGGTCATGTTAAAATTAATTTATAGGTTGAAATGTATAGTGACTTGTTACAAGAATTGGTGAAGATGGGAGCTGTTTTAAACAACTCATAAAATATCAATTAGAGGGCCTACAAATATCAGATTTTCACACACATGAGGACGAAATGTAGCAATTTGCAATGGCATAATTACAATTAGACTTCGACCCATAGTTTAACAATTATTGCCGTTCCAAAACCATCGCATTTTGAGGTCACTTTCACATTATTTAGTTACGGTACTGAGCACAGGTGATAACGATGCCCACAGTGCGGTCAGGGCCTCCAGAGTCCTCCTGCACACTGATTAATGACCCTCAGCGGCTAGCAACTAAAATACCAGATTTCGGGCAAAATCGGTGTCGTGAGGCGCACTGCACCACAACACACCCTGTCTGCTGTGCACCAGCTTGTCCTGTACCAGCTCTCATGTATATTTTGTTTGCTGGTCTCTGGCAAATTAACATCGTGCACATTCTTTCTTCTTTCTTTACCTCTGTCAGCAAGACAACTGGTACACTTTTCATTGCAAAGGCATAATTTAGCTTGGATTTTTACTGTATTCAAAATTTTAACCTGACAATGCAGTTTCCAAATAATTACTTGTAACCTCTAAAATCCGTATTTTTTTGGCTCTGTGCTGTTACATTATGCATTATTTATGATTGTACACAAGTAGAAGTGATCAGTACCACCAGTGATCCTGTAAAATAATAAGTTCCTAAAGATATTAGTATGTGAGATAATTTGACTGCACCAGTTCACCCTGTGCACCAACATGCCCCACACTCCCCTACTAATACGGAGTTTCAGACTCTTATGAGGATAACTTTATGCTATCACATCCCTTTGAATTGAAATTTGAAGATGCTCTTTTTTATGACCCGGTCTCCTTTACTATTAAATTACACTTAAACTTAAATGGACAGGGATAGCTGTCAGCATTACTCTTTAAAAGTCCACAGTATTCTTTCATAAATTTTCAACCCCATACATGCTTCCTCCCTTACATGCTTCCTTCCATACATGCTTCCTTCGCCTTTGCACTTTTGAGAAAATGCAGCTTGAAAGTCGGGACCTTACATCATGCAGGCCACCATGACTGGTATTCTCTTCAGAGAGAAGCAAGCTGGTACTTGTTATGCAAAGAGAGTTACTCACATGTGAAAACTTTTCCTGTTGCTAAATGTTATGTTTTCTTTTCATACATATGATGCAGAGAAGATTTTAGGTAAAGAGTGAGCAACTGCCGGACTGTGATTGCAATGCTGTAATCTTAGAAAAAGCAGGATACGTTGTTAACCTACTGTATTTTGATCTCGCTAGTTCCTATTCCTATTTGTACCCCTTGAGGCCTGTGAGACCCAGACTTCTCAGAGAGAGAAAACCTCGACACCCCCTGATTTGTTTCTCATGAGGCCTCTCAGACCCAGAGGTTGACGATACTAGCGATGTGCAAGTACACATGTTCTTCTCACATATTTCCTTTGATCTTTTTACTAGCTGAATGAATCGATTACCCGATATATTATAATCGATACTTTCGGACATGGCATCAACACCACATATAGCGGTATGTCTTGCCCAGTGGTCAGTGTGCCCTCAGTCAGTCATTTTAAGAGAGTGTGCAGTCCGTCCGTGCTAACTGAGGTCGCTGAAGAAGCCTGGTGTCCTGTTTTGGTCATTTTGGTCTGCCTGTTTCTCATTGTTGCAGCTAGAGATAAATAAATCTCAATTTCTTAGCCTTTCAACAATGTTGCAAGGTGTGTAATGTAAAATGCTAATGACTTGAAATTCTCTCGTTTGCTCGTAGAGTTATTCTTCAACTGATTTTGGCACTGAGACATACAATTACATGAAGTGTTCACTCGTAATAATGTACTCTCTGGACAGCGCGCTGCAGTTTGCAAAGACTTTCGCAGGAGATTATTATCAATTAAGTGTGCTAACTAAAATCTGCAGATTAAAAAGTTTCGGGCAAAAAAATAATTTTAGAGCCGAAATGTTGTTTTACAATTCAGATTCTTGTTTAAGAATGTTGGCAAAGTATACCATTTTGAATCTTGTGTCATTTCTTAGATAAGGCCATATTTACTAACTCCACAATAATTAGTGTAGTCATTACTGTTGCATCCATACCTGGTGGAGTGACACCAGTAAACATCTCCGTGCACGAGGGTGTGTGGTTCTTGCATAGAAAGCATTGTGTCATTAAAAGGGAACAAAGATAGAGAGAGCGAATCACGAGACAATCAAAGGTGAACAAATATGACGCAAGTGTTAGTTCCAGTTCAGTTATGTTATTTTACTCCCTTTTGATTCATGGTCTCAATGAAAACTGTGTAACATTCTTGGATCGCATTTTTACTCCACCCTCATGGCGCTCATCGTAGATGGCCTTACTTAACTATTCCTTCCAGGGTGATAAAGTGTGCATGTTGGTGTAAACAAGAAGATTATTGTTAGGTTTGCACATAGATATAATGTACCATGTAAATTTGCTGTGTATCAACATGTAACAATGTTATGGTTTCCTTGTAGCAATATAATACTTTGATTTCAGCAGCTTGCCATTCCACTTTAATATTGTGTACATTACATGCATGTGCATCTCATGGGCTGGTGTCTCCGCTCAGGGCTTGGGAGCAGTCTTAAGTTTAAGCTGAAACCCATGCTCCCCCTGACCTGCTTCTAGTGTTCACTTCCTAATGAATGCGTGAGATGTGTATGTGGGTGTGCCTGTGTTCGAATGTGTCTGTCTGTGCATTTCTGCTGGCGTCTTTATATGTAGTAAGAAAGACAAGTTCCCCAACTGTGGAAAATAAAGTCATACTTATCCCTATCCTTAGTGGATATAAGCTTGTTGAGCTGGGAAAATAAGACATATGCTCTTTGGTTTTTAGGAACAAATTGTTCACTGTTTTGCGGAAAAAGTTTTCCTCACCTGCATTAAAATAATAACCCAATCACTGTCACCAACTGACTTTATATACTGTAATAACATGTCAGTTTATATTGAATCATACCCGAATCATACCCTTGATGTTGCTTGACCAAAGCGGAAATGCACAGGCAGACACATACGAACACAGGCACACCCACATCCACGAGAGAATTTCAAGTCATTAGCATTATACGGTACATAACTTGCAACAACATTGTTGAAAGGCTAAGATATTGTTTTACTTACCTCTTGCTGCAACAATGAGAAACAGGCAGACCAAAATGACCAAAACAGGACACCAGGCTTCTTCACCGAGGGCATACTGACCATTGGACAAGACATACAGCTTTAAATGTAGTGTTGATGCCATGTCCCAAAGTATCGATTATATATACTGAGTAATCAATACATTCAAGAAGTAAAAAGATCAAAGGAAGTAAATGTGTACTCGCACATCGCTAGTATCGTCAGCCTCTGAGTCTGAGAGGCCTCACGAGAAACAAATCGGGGGGTGTTGAGTCTTTCATTATATGGGTCTCCCTGACACTACTCACAGTTTTTACATGATTTTCAATGGACCATGCGTGTAACAAGCCATCGGTTCTAACGAGCACCGACGGTCGGTCCCGACGACCTCGTTATATCCGAATTTCACTGTACAGGGTACTGACATGTTGTGGAAGAAATTTGCATTTGAATGTGAAAATACACTGTAAAATTTTCTCCTGAAATCTATCACAAATGAGGGTATACCATTTAGAATTCCACTGTACTGTTAAACTGCACAATGCAAACGATTATGATTCACGCATAGGGGAAGGGAGTGAAAATAGTGTGTGACATATTTTGCTGCTGATTTTTTTTTCATATGGATATTTTTAATGCTCTTAGTCTTAGTTTTATTTAACTCATATATGACAAATTTCATGTCAAAAGTCGCACAAATTTTAAGAGTCATAAACTCAGCAGGGATACCTTACGTTCGATTTGTTTCAAAAGTCCTGAAAAAGAACGAAAACGTTTCTGCACGTTGGTCGTGACCTAGTATTTCCTGTTTTACATCGACAGTTACTGAAATTTAAGCCATCGTGGCGAAAAATTCTAGTTTTCTGTTCTTTTTTGGTACACTTAGTTAAGTGTTTATGTCAGTTTTATGTTTTAAAAATACAGTCATACCATCTTCGTAAAGTATTGAATTCAGTACCTAATAAGACTTATTGCTATGGAATTCATCCAATGATTTAATCAGTATTAGTATGTTTAAACAAGGGCAATAACTCTGCAGAGCATTGTGCAATATTAGTATTATTTGAGTTCTAGCTAGTCTGTGACCTGTTCTACAACTTTGCTTCTTTGAGACATGTACAGTTTTAAGTACATGTAGATAAGGAGTTATGGGGAGGTACAGAAACACTGAATAATGCGCAAGAGTGTGATCGATTTTCACTAGCTTATTTGGCAATAACTCATATCAGGAATACCGGCAGAAAGGCAATAAGCAATGATTAATGTCATAAATCCTTCACAATGCTTTTAAACATGGCAATTTTTATTTGTCTCTTCATGGAAACTCCTTTCACAGAGACAGGACTCTAAAGTGACTAATGCGTCTGCTTTTGTATTGTTGTCTGCTGTGTGGTTTAGCGAGCTCCAGTTGGCCTAAGATTCTGACAATATGAAATAATCATTTGTTTGAGGAGCACTTTCAGATAATTTAGATGCCGTCACAGTCAAATTCTCTGTGCTTAGGAGCAGCGCTAGTTATGTCATAAATCAATCAAAAGGCTTTCGAGAGCAGATCAAAAAGGAGGCACATCAACATGAAAATTATTTTGACCACGGAGACATTTTATAGAATACCACCACAGAAACATTTTATAGAATACCCGTAAAAAATGTGTAGTTTTAAAAGAAAGAATCAGTCTTCACTATCAGTGAGGGGAATGAGATAGATCCTGGTATGCGTTAGGTGGGTACAATTCCAGCGATGAAGTGAGAGAGAGAAAGATATGGCAAGGAGAAATAGGGTAGTGGAATAAGAATCTAGGAGAAAATGGGGTAAGAACAAAAAAAAAACAAGACGCTAATAGAGAGAGAGAGAGAGAGAGAGAGAGAGAGAGAGAGAGAGAGAGAGAGAGNTTCCAAAAGAAAAGGTAATAATATGAACTTGGTATGGCTATCTCCTGGGACAGGACCGCTCTTGCATTAATACAGTTCATTTCGTCATTGGTTTAGCTACAAGATCGGTCCTATTCCGTGATTGTACCGAGCAGTCAAGATGCGTATTTCCCATGAGTCATTGTTCATTATCTGCCTTCTTGCTTTTTTTCATTAGCAACTCAGGCTCTCACTTTCTCTTATTGCTTCTATTCCTTCTCTCACTCTTTCTCTCTCAACCCCAAAGACATTGTAAACGCAACGTCTTGGCTTCACCCCTGTAATTGTACCCACCCATTTATCCCCTCTCTCCCCCTCTCCCTCCCCCTTCCCATCTCGTTTCTGTAGCTTTGCTCAGCATGGCATACCCATGCTAATTGCTATGGTCCATTTCAGTTTTCTCTTTGATCGTGAAGATTGGTTCTCTCTCTTTCCAAACCATAAAAGATTTCACAAGTGTTCTCCAAATTACATGTATTCCCGTGGTCATCTCTGACCAACATAAGGGTGTCAAACTATTTTTGCGTCGATATGCCAGCTGTTTGACCGGCTCTTCGAAGCATGTTGACTGATTTATGACTAGTGATTCAACTAGCACTGCCCCTAAGCGTTGTTCCTAGTGTTGTTGTAACAGTGACAGTCGGTACAAGGATCGACCACATGGAGGAAGTCACGTTTAGACCCTTTCCTCAGCCTAAAACTCAACTAGAGAGATGTTTGAAGTGGATTCGACTCTGCATCCGACCATACACGCAGCTTAATGTTCACAAGATCGCAGAGTACTTCGTTTGTTCCAAGATAACAATCATACAATAGGCTAGATTCTAGATTATTGTGCCTACTGTCATTGGGTTTCTTTTCTCACTTTGATCATGGCACTAAAGTTTTGTTTTTATATATATGTCAAATCTAGATCTAACTCAGCATGTGTGAAGTAAACACTAGTAGAACCTAAGACTGAGTGAGGTGTATCTGCCTCCATATTGGTGTGTAGATATTGTTACACCAATGCCAACTTATTACAGTAGTTGTTTTCTAGACTTGCTTTGTAATAGTGAAGAAAGTCCTAACTGAACACTATACATCTACATGGAATCCATTGTGACTCTTCTGCCTGCTGAGCGCTGAAACCACCTGTGGCTATTTTTAGCACCCGGTACAAGCGCCGCGCACGCGACCGGTATTGTATTTAAATAAGTGCTTGTGTCTTAACTGGTTGTATAATTCCCGAGCACAGAAGAGCTGTGCCCCTTGCTAAGTTCGTGAAACATGTCAAAGGTTGACACTGTGGCCATCTCAGAGAAATTGTGACTGGCTTCCATCAGGGTAGGAAGGGTAAGCAATGTTCCTTCAAGTTACCTCAACACGAAGTTTCTCTGTGATCTATTGTCGAGTAGTCCATCAGGATCTAACTCCACTCCTAACCTATCAGCTTGCTCACATAATATTACAAGTTCATTGTTCCTTATCTGGTTGACAGTAACACCTCTTTTTCGCAAAAAAATTCTGCAGAAAAGCAACGTTTTTGAAGGCGAAATCACGACCAACACCACTGTCCGCATTGTGTTAAGAACAAAGCTTGTACCTGGTGCTAAAAATAGCCACGGGGGTTTCCGGGTCAGCGCTTAGCCGGATATGGACTATTGTAGACCATTGAGAGCTCATTAACCAATACAATGAAAAAAAAAGGCATAGACAACCATACATAGGCTATGCATACATTAATAAGGTGACTCAAAAAGTGGTCAGATGGTTGTTCCTTTTTCCCAAATATTATTTTATCCTCCGTTTTCTAAGGTTGCACCACTGCAATCAAAGTTTCAAAGTTGGCAGTTGTCCACACAGTTTAATAAAAGACTTTTTTTCGACGATAAATGAAAACAAAAGCATTTACATTTAAGCGAACGAAAATTATTGCATGTGGATAATTCTCTTTGCATAACGACTACTACGTACTAGCTTGCCTCTCGCTTTATGACATCAAGCCTGATTCCTGCGCTGACCCGGGCGACCAGTCATGGCGGCCCGCAGGGTATGAAAATCCCTTCTTTCAAGTTGCATTTTCTCGGAAGCACTCAGGTGAAGGAAACATGGAAGGGGTTGAAAATTTATGAAAAAATAGTGTGGATTTTTTAGGCTGTGAAGCAGATAGCAACCCCTGTTCAAACAGATCCAGCATAAGCAACTCTTAGTTACGAGTAAAATGATATAAGGCAATTCACTGATGATATATTCAGTACATGACAATCAAAACCCCGCTATTTACCTAAACAGTTAAACCATCAGACCGTTATTATTCACTGTGAAACAATGCACTCCAGTGCATAGATGGATAAAATGAATACATATTGTCTGTAAATCGAATAAACATAACTTCAAGCAAATGGATATTCAGATTCGTAAGTAACATAGGTCTAGTAGTCATAAGGAATATAACAATAATGTTCATTCAGTCATAATCCCAGGTTGAAAAGCAATAGAGTTTGGTTGTTTCTTAAATCATTGGCAAATATTTTTAGAAAATCAACCATTTCAAAATATTGTAGATCTAATTCTGATGAATTTTGAAGAAAAGTTATTTAACTTTATCAAAAGCCAGACAAAATCCATAGAAGTAAAGGTCTATGTGGAACTATTTGCACCAAATGAACATATATATTCAATATTTTCTAACATTTAATACTGTACTGACAAAATGTAATTGTACATTATTCAGCTTTGTCCTTAGAGCTGAAGGTCTTAGGGGAGCCGGTGTGAAAAATCAGATTCTCGGAGCTGATACAGAATCTCTCTACTTGAAATTGACTAAGATCTAATTCTGATTAAATGTAATCATACATTATTCAACTTTGTCATAAGCCGGACAAAGTCCATAGAGCTAAAGATCTAAGAGAAACCGAGTGAAAAATCAGGATCTCAAAGTTGATACGGAATCTCTCTGTTGGCTTGATCTAATTCTGATGAAATTAATCGTGCAGTATTCAGCTTTGTCATTAGCCGGACAAAGTCCTTAAGCTAAAGGTCTAGATGCAAAGCGGAGTGAAAAATCAGGTTCTCAAAGTTGATAAGAAATCTCTCGATTTGAAATCGACTAAGATCTATTTCTGATATAATGTAATTGTACGTTATTCAACTTTGTCACAAGCCAGACAAAGTTCATAGAGCTAAAGGCCTAAGCGGAGCTGAGTAAAAAAGCAGGTTTCAAAGTTGATACAGAATCTTTCCGTTTGAAACTGACTTAGATCTAATTCTGATAAAATGTTACTATATGCTATTCAGTTTTGTCATAACCTAAATAAGTCAGCAGAACTAAAAGTCTATGTAGAACAGTTGCACCGGATGAATATTCAGGATTGTTGAAGTGTATAAAATCTATTTGAAATTGGCTTAGATCTGTTTGGATACATTTAATCGTATGTTATTAAAAATTTGTCACAATTCAAACATGGGCCATAGAAGTAAAGATCCATGTGGAATAATCTGCAAAGATCTTTGTGGACCACCAGCATGAATGAGATTCAGTTTAACACTAATGTACTTAGATGCATGCATTAGATGTACTTGTATTGCTCTGTTTATGTGCATAAACATGTACTGTATATGCATATTATTACATTGTAGACACACACTGAAGTATCTACAATGAACTTCGTTATAAAATACAGTATTTATGTAATAAGTACGTATAGTATAACTCAATAAGTATGAACTTCCCATTTACATTCTCCTCAGTCTGCTCTAAGCAGCTTTAACTAATGAGTAGGCTTATTACTTTGTTTGCATCACATCATTGTCCCTTCTTCCTTTCAATTTTGTTTCTTCTTTCCATCTTTATATCCTCCTGTTTCTCTCCATCATATTATTTTCTAGTAGTAGTAACGTAGTAGTAGCCTATGCAATGAGAACTGGGTTTCCAGTGTTTGTTAATAAGTACATGTAGTTAAATACATTAAATAAACAAATATACCACCTAAAATTTAGAACTTAAAGTGTGATCATTCACAAGTGTTCTTCATGATTGCAGAGAAAGAGAGTGCCTAGTGTGTGTGTGTGTGTGTGTGTCTGTTGTCTCTCTCTCTCTCTCTCTCTCTCTTTCTCTCTCTCT
>JAWQUT010000885.1:87617-102610 GCA_033807755.1 Ellobium chinense
CTAAGCACCCCCGAAATTTGTTCTGCTTCTGGTTACTTGGATAACTTTTGCTAATAGACGTTGCACACAAACAGATATCGTTGTGCCTGGTATAGTAAAGTTCTGTAGATGAAAAAATAAATTACTGAATACCTGCAGTCTAGAAATTCGCCCCCACCCCACCGCCCCTTTCCAAGAAACACACCCACAAGAAACAGAACCTAAATCACTTCTTGAAAAGGCCAAGAAAGAACTTAATGCACAGAAATATTTGTAGGATGTGTTCTTAAAAATTACATGTACTTACTGAGAATGAACGAACGGAACTAGTGCAGTGCGCAGTGGATAGAGCAACAAGTAGGCCTAAGCTATGCAGTGCTATACTGAACGATGCTGTAGATGGAACTGAAACTAGTGAAAGGCAGGCTGAACGGATGCATCATTTATGTGCCATTTTATCCCACTCATCTATGTAACCTGTGTCAGAGAATGAGGCTAGTAAACCAGATCTAGCTCTTAACTACTCGTCGGTCATCGCTCTTAATCTTTCATCATTCTGCCCCAAAAATTCTAATAATCTACATATATCCAGGTAGTAGATTATTAACATTACGGTAAGTTTCACAAACATCTCACACATCTGTTAAAGTTTCTTCGCTATCAAGATTTCAAAATACAGTTGAACACGAAAGAAATCCACATTCCAATTCCGTAGTTGACATTAGCAACGACCTTTCCCTAAGGAGTTTCCCAGCCATCTATTTATAGGCTGAGGTCAGCCAATCAACGTTGGACATATCCTGCGGATAGCCGCATCCGTCTCGCGCTTCCAGTGGGTTCGCGGTGGTGGCTAGAGACGGTAGCGTGAATATTGATATCAAATGTATGCATCGATACCGAATATTAATTGTATCGACTAAATCTGTGCTATTCCAGAAAATTCCCACCATCGATTGACTTCAACACTCTTTTGGAGTCGATGGAGTAATGTCCCTTGCTGGCTTCGGCAATGTTTGATACCGAACCTATGAAAAGTTATAGGCTAGAAGCTGAACACAAACTCTGTATTCCCGACGCGAATACCAGAGAAGAATAGCTCAATGCACAGCTTATGCATGTACTGGATTATTCGCAAGTTTCAGGGCGTTTCCATAAAGGAACCATTAAGCATACGACACTATATGTATTAATTATTATACATCAACACTAATTTGCAAGTTATTCCCAACACATTTATTTACTGTATACAGTACTAGGTTACTTTTTTATTTTAAATCTGTTCACAAATAAACAAATAAACAAATAAACAAAATCATTATGGCCATTCTTCTTGGCAAAGGCGAAAGTTTACTCTAGACTCACCCGATTTAGAAATTCTACAAAGACCATATCTGTGAAGAATGAAGATATTGCAAAAATATTCATTATAATTTGGGTAGGCCAATCGTGTTAGAGCATTTCTTGTTGCTGTTCATCTCGTCAGAGCCGAACAGTTATTTTCCGTATTAACGTGACAATACTAACAGTAACATTCGTATTATTTTCAGTGGCTAGTAGCAAAGTATGACTTGCACCGAATTTAGTGATCCATAGGAAATCCATAAAAAAGTTTTTTTTTTCTGAATAAGACCATTTGTTTAGATCTAAAGTAAGTAAAACTGAATAAAAATTCATACTCCCCTTCCTAACTCCCTCTCATTACTATATTTTAGTTTAAGTTTTCTCTCATTAGATCTACTGTGTTAATGTTTTCTGGCTCGAGATAAGTGTACATAAAATAAATATAATATTAGTTGGGTTGCTTACCTAAGTTCTGCATTATGCTGAACTTCAGAATTCACATGTTGTTTCGCACACAAGATTGAAACTCGGTGATGTCTATGAGATCAAGGGTATCTGTTTCGAATCTTGCCCAACCAGACTATTTATAATGTTGAGAACTGGAAATAGAGCCTCGATTTGGCCACGGTTTGGGAACGTGAAAAAAAAAAAAAAAGCAGGGCGCTGTCATTGCTTTTGACTGTTTCGATACGTTTTCTTATCGTTTAAGTCAAGGGCGTAGCGTACTGGTAGTCAGATAGTCACTGACTACCGCAATAAAAAAGAATTAATACAGTATATGTTCGTATGAATTAATATGAATTCGTATCTTAGAAGTAGATTAGGAAGGGAAAAAAAAAAAGCTGCGCAAGACACTTGAATTTTTTTTACTACAGTATAAAGTTCAACCCCTTGGACCGCGCCTCGTGTCCTATACAGTACTTTGTCGAAACAATAGTTTTTGCACCGTAACTGAGCCTCAAGGGCAGCTCAACTGCTTAGCTAGCCAAGTAGTCTAGTCATTTTGGATTTTGACTGCCTAGGCCTAGATGAAGTCGCGGGCAGCTCCTCTTCTACTGCAAAAGGCGCAAAAAATCAGGATTTGCACTCAGACCCATCCCCATTGCAATCTGCCAGCAGTGTTAAAATTTCCATGCCTATAGGCAAAATTCTAAATGCCTATGGAATGAAGACGAGACCAAGAAATAAGTCAGATGAGTGATCCCCATATTCCATTCGCCGATTTCGAATGGGGTCGTGCGTGTTAGCTAAGGCTTGAGTTTTTTCTTCGATGTTTCTGTCGTAGACTGGGTCTAGAGACTAGATCTAGATCTAGTCCAGGTCTATTGTTTCGAAAGCAGCCAGTTTTGCCTGCGCCGAGCATTCTTTTAGCGTCTTACGACAAATAAAAAATAACTCCATACGCTCAACTATGATTAGTATGAGCCAGACACGAACAAGAAACATGAAGTTACTGTATCTGTTGTGGAAAGGTGACCAGAGAATTGTCTTTAAAAACCACCTTCAACGACACCGTTCAAGATCACTTTACCCACATGAAGAAAAGACATATCAATCTTATCTGCAAGGAGTAAACGGTAGGTCGGGAGACCTAATCACAAATTTTACTGTTGATGCTATCGTTGATTTTGTTGTTGTTGTTACTGTATATATTTGTATTGTTATGATGTATTCCTGGTTTAGAATTAGATGGAAACGCAAATCACAAATCGTTGGTGGAGAGTATGTGTTCCTCTTTTTCAATTAATTTTCATGCATGCTAAACTGTACCTGTCCATAATGTAAGTGTAAATAGACCCTAGTCTATTTGCAGGTTAGCCTACCTGGTTTTGACGCTACGCCCCTGATTTAAGTATTGGTTTGTTTGGAGTGAACGTTTCTGCTATGGCCTAATCAATAATCTGTGTCTGGCATTGTCGAAGACAATTTTACCCCTCTTGATCCACTAAATGAAGGACCTCCACTGTAAACAATATACCGGTATATACCGGTAATTTGAACACAGTAGTAGCACCAAACCTGCAGACTAGCATTAGCCGTCTTGGAGCATTCCAGTGGTTCGAGGAAAACTTTTATTAAATCAATAAATGGCTCAGAGAGGATTATGCAATATGGTCCCTGCAACCTCAACCTACTTTTACTTTAACACTTCGTTACCGTTTCGAGATAGGGAACTTGAGGCACTGCCTATAGTGTATGAATCATCTTTCCCTGGAAGAAAGGACGTTCCTGAAAATCTTTCTCTTTTGATCAATACCACAAAGTGCAATGCTTCCCTATAAATACATATAATGTATGGTTCGCTTTGCTTCAGCATAACATTAACCATTTATGGTAGTGTGTGTGTACGTTTGTGTATGTGTATGTGTGTATATGTGTGTATGTGTGTGTGTGTGTGTGTGTGTGTGTGTGTGCGTGTGTGTGTGTGTGTGTGTGTGTGTGTGTGTGTGTGTCTGTGTGTGTGCATGGATTGTAACTAGACTGCCTGTCTTTTACGGTTTTGTTGTAATATTGTTAACACAGCAGTTGGGGGCAACGAAAATATGCCCCAAATGTGTTTCTGTAAAACGCTTTGAGCCTTAGGAAAAACGAGGGAGGTCTTATCATTTCCAACTCATGGAACCTATATGAATATCGACTTTTAGCAACAGGGACAAAGGCCTATTTCAAAATAATTGTGTCCAAAGATTTACAGTACTTAAAAATGTATTTTCCTGTGAACTGCTCTTCCTCAAGGAGTATGTTGTGTCAACCAGAATATATGATACGACGTTGAAATGGTTTTGGATGTAACGAAAAGTCACTAGGGGTGGCAGCTCTGACAATACCCTCAAGAAGTTGTAAACCTATGATAATACGGGTGCCTTAGAATAAGTAGACGAAGGTGCAGTTCATGCATAGCTTTATCAACTACAGTCGAACCTGACCTTGCGACCACCTCGCTATAAGGCCCATCTGGCCATAACGAACAGTCTGTGGAATTCCCTGAGTAAAATCGCTTGCACTGTGAATAGCGACCACCTGCCACTACGACCGCGGACACTAAATTTTCGGTCCCGATCGTGCGACCGGACCCCATATAACGGACACCACGAGTGACTACGAAGCAAAATTTCACACTAGCATACGTTATCAGTCATCACGTTTCGTTTTTTTTTTTTTTTTNTTTCGTTTTTTTTTTTTTTGTATACGTGGAAACATCCACGTCGACGTGACGCAACATTAGGGGAATTTACCTTGGTGACCATCCACCTGACCGATCAACCGAGTCAATCGAGTCAATGAGGAAAATCGCCAAACAAAATCATGGTGAGGCAATAAAAATGCAGAATACTTTTTCTGGCTTACACTATCAAACTTTACGTTTAAATTTGGAATACCAGAAAATTTAAAAGCTGAATAATACATTGTCAGGTAGAGGTGGTGTCTGTAGCTGCTGGAACGTATTTGACGTAAGCTTATGGCCGCCACGCGCTCAGTGGTTGATGGTTGTAACAATTCGGACTTTAGATAATGTAATCCTGTGGGTTGTCTGGGGCCAGCAGAGACGTTATCATTATGACAGACACTTGGAAGACTGTTTTACTGGAATAATAGGGTATCGTAAGGAGGACGGTGCAGTCTTCCTTTAAGCAAAACAGGAGACAGATAGGGTACAGGTACAGGCGGATCTGACATGGGTGTTAATACTAATACTGTAGTTTTGATGAGCATTTCCCCAAACAGCATGGAAAGGATTGACATGTTTGCTTACATTTATTTTACAACCACTTTGACGTCGGTATTTGACGTCATAAACATGGGGATGAAGCAAGAGACGAGGGGGCTGGAGGGGGAGAGTATGTGTATTGCGATACTCATTTTTGTCGTCATAAAAATCTTGTTATAGACTATAATCACCTCAAATCAACACGATCAATTGCTAATGACTGATTGTTGGCCTCATCATGACGTTTGAATGGTTATTCGTCCAAAATGTTAACGATCTTTTTTGTGTTGACAATTCACAAAATTGTCCCTTGTTGTTACTTGTCTTCGTTACCACTGCCTATAGCGACCCCTGTCTACTGCGACCATATTCACCCAGTCCCTTGGGTGGTCGTTATAGGTGTGAAGATGCCAATGTCTTTTTTCACTGATGGCTATATAAGGTTTTACACCTCTCATTAATTTATCGGGCAGGAGTCTCAAAAGCCAAAATACTTTCGCAACATTATGTTTAGCTTTTTCTCCAACTTTTGACACAAAGAAAAAGGCCCCTCTATGAGTAAACCAGATAGATTTTGAGAACTTAGCAAGTGAAGCAGGCTACCTAGTATTTTAGGCCTTTTCACTCAGTAACGTGGTAACCTTACCCATTCTAGCAACAGCCAGAAAGTTTATACTTGAGTGGCTAAACCTCACCTATTCTGAGTCTACAAATGTATTTGCAACTAGGGCTGAAAACGAAACGAAAACGAAAACGAAAAAAAAAAGGTTTTTGAAGCTTTTGTTCAAAACGAAACGAAACTAAAAAAAACAAAACGATTTTGAACAACAAAAGAAAACGAAAATATCAAAAATCGTTTTTCAAAACTATTTTGAAAGCAATTTCGTTTTCGTTTTTATAACTGTTGTGGGACCCAGCTAATGTGAGAGACCTGAATTGTTTTGCAGAACTATTCTGAAGGTTATTTCTTTTTCTGTTTTATAACTATTGTGGGACTCTCACTCATTACTATTGTGAGAGACCAGAATCGTTTTTCAAAACTATTTTGAAATGTATTTCGTTTTTATTTTCTATTTTGAGACTGGGCAGGGCGACACTGTGGGCTGCGCAATGATCAGGCAAGACGAGACAACTGGGCTGGCTGGGACAAAGCGGCGACTATACTACGGGGAGTTACCTTTCGTTCAGTTGGCAGTGCCTTCCTAAACCAAATCAGCTTATCAGCTGATTAGAGATACAAAATGAGATAGTGCCTATTACTGAAATTCTTTGATACTGCCTGTATTAGCCTAGGCCTAGGGGAGCGGAGACTTTCTTTTTTTTTTTTTAAAGTTATGTGGCCGATTGGGAGGAGGACAATCATGTTACACCAGGCGTTTTCATCCTTTTCAGTGGCAAGCATCCGATGGAATCTCTATCTCTATACTTCGTGTATCAAGTATCAAATCTTTTACATTTTTTTGTTGTTTTTATCTAACTGACTTTCCTGTCACAGACTTGGTTTAAACCACCCCGCTATTTCTTGAAGAATGTACCCTGCTTGCTATAAACTGAAAACCTTTGAATGACCCCCCCCCCCCCCNCCCCCCCCTTTCCCTTTTATTTTATGTGGTAGACGTTGCTGAGAGAGTGGGGTTGAGGGGAGAAGAAGCGGGTTATTTGCGTTTAAGAGTTTGACATTTGAGATCGCTTTAAATGGCAGTATTCTAGTCTAGAGTCACCGGAAGAGTGCTCGTCACCTACCAGTGCTCGTCACCTAAGCAAGATTTCGGTTTGTAACAAGATAAAAACTCACAGCAAGCAAATTTTGTTTACACCGTTAAACAGCCGTTCCAGTTGGCCGCCATTTTACTCATAACGTCACTCCAAAAGTCACGTTATATCGTTGCAGACAATATTTTTATCGTGACGAGCATAGCTACTCACGGCAATTCACCAGCTTGAAAATAATAATTCGAAGGAAAAAAACCGACAATCATGGGTAAATTTATACTGTATCTAAAATTGTGTAAACACATACCGCATGCTTAAAACTATGGGTATTATTGCATAAATCTCTTTAGCAGAGAATTGAAAAATATTTCAAACACCCGCATCACTTTTTCAGCCCGGGTCATTCCATGTTATTTATGTTGAGTAACTTAGAAAGTGAAGGAAGGGAGGTGTTCATTGTTGGGAATCCACTGAAATCAACGTAAAGGAAAAAGGTGGATGAAGTTGGACTGCCATTACTTTCCACCAACAGATTCTACCAGAAATACATGAATGGGTGCAATCTATATATGAGCATTGCTAGAACTTTATCTATTGAGCAGCTGTTGAGGGAAATTTGTGCTTGAGAACTATGATGAGTGAGGCTAAATTTCTCTAAAAAATGAGTGAAGTGTGGGATGGGTGGGGATTAAAACAATTTTATTTTTTGAAAGAAATTAAATTTATTGAAAACCAAGCCCACACCACAACTATGCATGGTCAATTTTTATACAGTGACAAATGACAGGACTGATGCAAATTAATAATCTCAATCAGTGAATCATTCATCTCTCAAAACATAGTGTACATACTCAGAAAATTCAATCCAAGGTCTATTTGCATAATTAGTTAACCCATATACAGGGCAAACAAATCATAATACACCATATCAGTCAGTCAGCCAGCCAGCCATCCAATCATTATGTCACGAAAAAAAAAATAATAAGAGCTGTAAAAAATATCACATACCACTAAAAAAATACAAACAGCTAAGGGTCCGAAAAATGACATGTGACATTTTTTAGATCCAGATAATAAAAGAAGTCAGAAAACACATGACTCTCATCTCATGGAACAAGCGGTGAGGGAAGCAGAAGCAGGGAAGACTGTGTCAGAGGTGGCCAGGAAATATGGTATCCCTCGATTGACTCTCCAAGATCAACCGGTGGAAAATATCGTAGACACCACAGAATTTGATCCTGATCGCTGCATAGATAAAGAAACTGAGGAGGCCTTGGTGGGCTGTTTGAAATATATGTCAGCAAGAGAATTTCCACTTACTAGGAAGATGCTGAAATTTACTGGCATGTGAGGTGGTCAAGGCTTCAGGCAAGAAAACATCGATGAATTTGGATAAGGGGCCATCTGATAAAT
The DNA here is from genome assembly GCA_033807755.1 of Ellobium chinense. Taxonomy (NCBI): domain Eukaryota; kingdom Metazoa; phylum Mollusca; class Gastropoda; order Ellobiida; family Ellobiidae; genus Ellobium; species Ellobium chinense. The sequence continues at coordinate 95,773 of JAWQUT010000885.1, forward strand.
GGGTCAAGGCTTTTCTTAAGAGAAATTCTGAGCTGAACTTGCGGACACCTCATCCACTGGATTACGGAAGAGCTGGTGTCCAGCAGCAGCAACTGGATTTTTATTTTCAGCTACTAAAATCAGCCCTTGAAAAAATTTCATCCAATCCAACCAGGATTTTCAACATGGACGAAACAGGATTTAGAGGAAAAGTCAGCGGGTCAGGAGCTAAAGTAATTGCCAAGAATGGTGTTCACCGATGGTCAAATTTAAAAGTCCTCATATATTCTTCATCTTCATCTGAGACTCCCTGTTCCTCCATCAATGTGACAATTGACAACATTTCTGCTTGAATTTCCTGGTAAGGAAACAAAACTTGCTCAATGTTCACAATTCTTTTGGGCTTATATTTCCCTGTTATCCTCTGTTCTTTCAATGCTTTTCACTGCAATGCATGAACACATCCAAAATCAACTGAACTGACTAAATTTCCTAACTTTTATCTCACTTGCATCTTGAACTGGAGATAAATGCGCAGACAAGACTAAAACAGTCTTGTATTTCAAACAATGACTGCTCCCCCCCATAAAAAAATCAATAAACCATTGCCGTAGGTCTAATGGCCTGCTCGCAGGCGTGGTAGGTTCAAAAATCGTCATAATTTTCTTCTCAGTGCACAAAAATAGTTGAAATTTGACAAGGGAATGTATATTTGAAATCTTCAAACCCTGCTTGTTTTTAAAAGCTTCTGAACAGGCAATTTCATGTTCCGCCAGGTGACGAGCACTGTCCTACTTTTGTAACTTGAGCCACCTCTTTGGTGGGTCTATAAAACATCGTTTTTTGGCGTATTATCTCAAAGAATTTCAAAAAACTGGTCTTGAATCGATGAAAGAAGGTTCATACTACTAAAAAATTAAGGGAACAGCCAGTTGCTTAAACGGGACAGAAATAAGAATATCAGAAATGTGAAAACGTGACGAGCACTGTCCTACCCACTCTAGTGTGTGAGGTGAGANATCGCTTTGAATGTCAGTATTCTAATGTGTGAGTGAGAGGCATTAGAGGTGGATTGGGTTAGCGGTATGCTTCGCCATCCCGTTCATGTACTTTGACTTTGGGATCAGCATTCCTACCATATGCAGGCTGTGCAAAGCGGATATAAAAAGCCGAAACCCCACTAACTTGCTAAGCCGTCCACTTTCGTAAAATTATCAACATCATCAAAGTGAAAGTAAATGCCAAATTTTTAATACTGTACTATTATTCAAAAACATAAAATGCCAGAGAGTAATAAACTTAATCACAATGATGGTTGAATCTGCTGCCAGTTACGCGCCGAACATCTCTGATCAGGCTCTTATTAGACCCTAGAGCACTGGTGCTTTCAATAGAAATCCCTTGGATTCCTCTATCATTTTATAATGCCACTTATTGTAGCACTTTGTTGTATAGGATATCCGCATTTTGTTGTATAGGACGTCCTGCACACTGTGTAGTATTAATTATGAACTTTAGCCACTTAGTTTGCATCAAATGGCTCTGAATTAAAAAGAAATATGTCCAGTGATCTTTAACTACAGACAAAAAAAAATAGTTAAAGAATGAAAATTAATATTTAAAAAATAATCCTTGCTTCGTGGTGGAAGGCAAATAGCTAGCTACGTATCAAATGTTTTTATCCAGTCCGGACTTTTGCATCAAGCAGCATCCTCCTACCTCCCCACTGCAACCATTTTCATGCGGGCCAATCCTGGTCATTCAAATTGACATGGCCTCGGGTCATCATCTTTAATATGACAAGGCAAGCTTTAGAAAGGTGGTATGCCACCTGATTAGGTCAACCCCCCCCCCACCTTGGTCTATATAGGCGGTATACCATTTACTATTGGTGGTATGCCACCTGAATCCCCTAAATGGATGTATGTAGGTAATATACCACCTGCATTTTTATTAAATACCGTGTGGCATACTACTAGTGTGCGTAATACATGTGGCATAATTAGATAGTCTAGTGGTTCCAACCACTTATACATGACAAGTGCTTGTGTTTGTTTCCCTTTTCCAACTGAATAAAAATGACTTACATACTAAGCAATTCCCTGTAATGACTAATATCTACCCTCTGGTCCAAAGTGTAAAGAAATGCTATCATGAAGTAGGTTATATCCATGCACACCTCCTAAAGCATTCAGTGTTCTTTGTAATTGAAAACCGTCTAAAGTGAGCTCACTTATAATATGAGCGTTCTGTTTAAATGATTATTTGCACGTTCACTTTGCTTTATCTAACTAAACGTTTAAAAGTTCAAATTACTGTGGCTCTTCTAAATAGTAAAAATGTGGTTTCATATACAAGTTAATGCCCACTCATGCAACTTCACAGTATTATTGCCCCTGCGGGATTGGTCACTCTCAGACTTTCTCAACTCCTTGGGGACCATACTGTGCTCCTGCCATTTATAGCCACTGATCACTAACATTCAGTCCCTCTGTCCAGTGTATTTTTCTCACACGTGATTGTCTTCCCCTGATAAGTCATTTTCTTTAGACAGCCAATATATATCTTGCAGATTAACACATACATGGGCATATACCAGACTACACCCCCCCCCCCCNCCCCCCCCCCCCAAAGAAAAAAACAACAACAAACAAACAAACAAAATCAATGGCAGAACAGGACAAGCAAAGTAGTTTTCAGGATTTTAATGCAAGATAAAAGAAAGCACAGAATATACAGAAAGACCTAAGTTACATTAAAAAAATATTTTCAAGTATATATATTTACTAACATTTTAACTTTCAATTACTAATTTCTATCAATTGTTGGCATACATTCAATCAAAACTCTAAACCATATAAAAGTATAAAACCCAAATGATACAGCAAAAAATGCAACAGCATGCTAATTTCAACGCTGCTATAGAGGATTCTACTCAGGTAGTTATCTCGACATGGAATCGTAACTCATTTGTGCCATTTTACGATTACAAAAAAAAAATCTGTTAGTTGACCTATTATCGATAGCAATTGAACCCAGTATAGTAATAGGTCTGCACTGAATTGATCCACTCAATAAATGAGGGAAGATAGAACATAAAGAAAATAATCCTGATAGCCTTTGGCACAAATACAAATACTTAACAGACAAATCCACTCATACGCAACACTTATTTACGAATAAACTGATCTGGTAATTCACTGATGATATAAGGCTTATACATGAAAATCAAAACTCGGCTATTTTCCTAAATAGTTAAAAACCATCAGACTGTTATTATTCACGGTGAAGCAATGCACTCCCGTGCATAGATGATAAAATGAATACATGATATTGTATATTAATCGAATAAACATAGTGATAGTGATAGAGTAAACTTCCGACGACTGGATATTCAGATTCCTAAGTCTAAGTAACATAGTAGTCATAAGGAATAAAACTACGGAGCTGTATAATGTTTATGCAATCATAATCTCAGGTTGGAAAGAGTTTGGTTGTTTCTTGAATCATTAACCGATTTTTATGAGAAAATCAACAATTCCAAAATATTTTAAATCTAATTCTTATGAACTGTGACCAAAACTTATTCAAATTTGTCGTAAGCCTGACAAAGTCCATGGAAGTAAAGTTTTAACGTTGAACCATTCGCACCAAGTATGAATATTCAGTATTTTCTAACATCTAATTCTGATAAAATGTAATCATACATTTTCCAGCTTTAACATTAGGCCGACAAAGTCCATAGAACTAAAGATCTAAGCAGACAGGTGTGAAAACTCAGGTTATCAAAGTTTATATACAGAATCTCTCTACTTGAAATTGACCAAGCTCTAATTCAGATTAATGTAATCGTCTACTATTCAGAACTGTTATAAGCCGGACAAAGTCCATTGAGCTAAAGGTCTAAGCAGAACCAGATGAAAAATCAGTTCCCCAGGATTGATACGGAATCTCTGTATTTGAAGTTGACTTCGATCTAATCCTGATGAAATATAATCGTACAGTATTCAGCTTTGTCATCAGCCGGACAAAGTTCATATAGCTAAAGGTCTAAGCGGAAAGGAGTGAAAAATCAGATTCTCAAAGTTGATACCGAATGTCTCTATTTGAAATCAATATATATTTAATTCTGAGTAAATATAATGGCACATTATTCAATACTGTTGTAAGCCGGACAAAGTCCATAGAGCTAAGGGTCTAAGTGGAACTGAGTGAAAAATCAGAAAAATCAGGTTCTCAGAATTGATACGGAATCTCTTGATTTGAAATTGACTTCAATCTAATGCTGATGAAATATAATTGTACAGTACCCAGCTTTGTCATTAGCTGGACAAAGTCCATATTAGAGCTAAAGGTCTAATCGGAACCGAGTGAAAGATCAGGTTCTCAAATTTGAAATGGAATCTCTTTATGTGAAATTTACTTTGCTTTAATTCTGATTAAATGTAATCGCATATTATTCAGCTGTGTCATAAGCCAGACAAAGTCCATAGAGCTAAAAGTCTAAGCAGAACCGGTGTGAAAAATCAGGTTTTCAAGAATGATACATAGAATCTCTCAACTTGAAACTAAGATCTAATTCTAATGAAATGTAATCATATAAAATGTAATCATATGTATTCAACATTGTGATTAACCAGATGAAGTCTATAGAACCAAAAGAACCATTTGCACTATGTGAATATTTAGGATTTTTGGAGTGTACAAAATCTCTCTGAAATTATTGGCTTCTGATTCGGCATATGTTACAGCAATAACATAAATCAAACATAGGTTATAGAACTAAAGATCCATGCGGAATAATCTGCAATGATCTTTGCGGAACTACCAGCATGAATGTGATTCAGGAATTAAAATGAGGTTTTATTAAGATAATGCAATTCTGACAAACCTGCCACTCAAGATCAGAGGACAAAGTTGGTTTNGGGGGGGGGGGGGAATGGGCATTCGAGTTTGAAACCGTTTACAACTGGTCCAAGATTGTGCTATGTTTTGTGACACCTATTTATATGGAGGTCTGGTATAAGGAAAGAAATCAAACAAACAAACAAACCAACGAACAAACAACAACAACAACAAGCCCTGATTTCAACTGTCATGCACTCTCTGTGTTTCTCGGCACAGTAATATATCATCGAGGCTTTCTTGGACGAAACCGTTTTCGCACATTTTTTAACAAATATAGCTCCCAACTCTGGAAAACTTTCCCAGCGGCGAACGGCACGTCCTCGCCCTCTGCCATACTTAGCCACGACTGAAGCGAATTGCAAAAACAGGACCGGACCGGATACTTGCGATTATACGCATGCGCAATAGGTATGCCACCTCCTCATATTCTAAAGCCGGCTTAGATTTCTTAAGGTGATATGCCACCTTATAAGATACTTTCATATGATAAACTACCCCACTAAACTACTCACATTCTACTCTACCAATAGCTACTGTCTGCAAACCTTACGCCTCTAGAAACACCATACACCATTAATTCACACAGAACCAAACAAAACAATTGTAAAAAATACATTAGAACACAGATATAAAAGACAGAATGACAGACAGACAGACATTTCCCCCATTTCCCTACTCACTCACTAAGTCTTTACTCATACACTTACTCATATTTTGAAAACGAAAATAAAAAACAAAAAGTAAAATAGAACGAAAATGAAGCGATTTTCAAAAACGAAAACGAAAACTGAACGATTTTGAAGAACTAAATAGAACTAAAACGAAAACGAAAATAGATTTTGAAAAAAAAAAAAAACGAAAACAGAACTAAATCAATTTTAAGAACTAAACAGATTTAAAACGAAAATGAAAATAGATTTTGAAAAAAAAAATAAAACGAAATGAAAACGAAAATAGATTTTAAAAATAAAAGTAAATAGAAACGAAAACGAAAATAGATTTTGAAAATAAAACTAAAACGAAACGAAAACAAAAATAGATTTTGAAATAAAACAAACGAAACGAAAACTAAAATAGAGTTTGAAAAAAAAACTAAACCGAAACGAAAACGAAAATTTATGAAAATATGACAATTTCACCCCTATTTGCGCCTATCTAAGCCTTGAAATTCAAATCCAACCCCTTTATCCCCTCCCTATAGCTAGTTTTCTGAGTTTATAGGGACTACTGTATTTAAAATTGCATATTTTTATGCTAGGTGCTATTGGCATACTTATCTGACAGGTTTGACTGCATTAACACGAAGGAAACGTTGCCTAACCGGTAGACACTCTTCCCAGTTTCTTGGAAAGCAGCAATGGATGATAAATGGTATTCATACTATTATAGAAACAGCTCAACCCACGAGGGCTTTTTAATGTGTTTTAATATTGCTTTGTGATTTTGTGTGTGTGTGTGCGCGCGCGCGGGTTGTATCTGTGTGCGTGCGCTCGTGCGTGGTGCGTGTGTGGGTGCATTTATATGTTTAAAATATTTAATGTTATATAGTGTGAAATCGCTACTGTCATGATAGGACCTCGTACGGCGCAAAATTTTGGTTTTGGCTAATTTTTGGTTAAAACATTCCTCTTGTCTATATACATATGCTGTAAAAAGGAATCGTGAAAAAAATGAAGAAAAAATATGTTTTAATCAAAATAATAAAAACACGTACATCCACCGTCTAATCCTTTTGTTGTGATAAGACCTCGTACGGCGCACCTGTGGCTAGCGACTGTCCCGTACGCGGTTTTATCACAACCACTCGGTGTCGACCATACCTTCACTGGGCTCGCACGGCACATCTGACCGTCGGCGCCTTTCGTAGGGAGACCTATTGTTTGCAATGTCGGCGTTGGTCACTCCCTTTTGATTACCGTTTTAATCCTTTCACCTTCATGTTGCGGCTCTA
>JAWQUT010000885.1:121460-139338 GCA_033807755.1 Ellobium chinense
AGCAACTCCTCTGAAGAGTTGAGTCATAGTTCACATTACACTGGGGTGTCACCCAGGAGTTCGCCACTCTCATGTCAACACCCAAAGCTTACAAAAATATGCCGGTACCAACGCACAAGGACACCTCCATACAATCCGAAAAATATTAGACTGCCTGAGGGCCATCATTACCAAAAGCCCAGCATAGAGAACACAATGTACCTTCGACGAGAAAGCGGAAAAGGGGGAAAGGGGTGAGCTAACTTCGCCTGCTTACATAAGCATAATCAGTATTTTAAAGAAATTGGCATGACGTGACGCAGAGCAATACTTTTGAAATTTTTATATTGTTCGGAATAAAATTTTCTTATAAAGTTTTCTTCACTAACGGAGATGCACTCATACCATGGCAAGAGTTTTCAATGAAACGTGCTGATCCTAGCATGAAAGGATCTCCTAGCATGAAAGAGAGCTTCTTGCTTCGCTCTTTCTGTTTGAAGTAGTTTTCATTTGTGGAAGTGCCCTTTCAAATCTTCTAATCATTTCACACAGTAGGACCTGTTATCTTTTCTTACCATGAACACGGTATGTTGTTTCAGGAGCCCAGTTGTAAAAGCCTCCTTTTCACCGGCTATCGATTAAAACTTCCTATTAAGTCCGTCATGGGGCATACAGTGCCCCATACTCCCTACCATATAGCAAAAAAAAAAAAGCCTGCGTTGTGGCTATCGTGGGGCATACAGTGCCCCATATAGTAAAAACTCACATTTTCTTGTAAGACTGTCGTGAGGCATTGAAGTACCCATGAAAATTATAGATGGAAAAAGAGAAAATAATAATAGGCGCGATAATAACTCGACATTCCTTTCATATCAATTTATTTCATAATGGAGGAGTTAAAGGAAGCATTTGAGTATCTGCATAAGTAATTATTTCATGTGTTCTGTATTTAAGTGCACATGTTTACTGTCACCAACCAACATCATCCGTTTATAGTCGTCGTGATAGCAGAGGTCTTCATCGCTTCATCACTTTTTACTCTTGTTATTTTCACCATCATTTTCGCTCACGTCGTCGTTTGTGCTCGATTTTCTGTGTCTTCCGTTTCATCGTAATCATCACATTTCCACTTATTTGATCTTAGATGAGTAAAAAAGCATGTTCGATTACAGGTTAATAGACAACATGGGCATTTTCCGTCGTTTGGCATTGTTTCTTCAGTCAAGGGCTGTCTCTGTTCAGTCATATCATTAATTGCGACCAGCAGTTGTGCTTAAGGATGAGCTGAAATTCACATTAGATTATTAAAATTACCTAACGATGATCTAACGATATCTATTTTAAAATTAAAACTGTATGTGTGTCAAAATTGAATTCCGCGCTTCACACTCACGTTATAGACGTTCTTAGAATTATTCTATTTCTGCACTTATCGACATTCTTAAACGTGTATTGAAAACAGCAATTTGTTTACTAAGATACTAAAAAAATTTCTCTGTTCAAAGATGCCTTGGTAAAATCAGTCGAAAGCATTTGCTATCGGGGTACCTAACAACAAGGTCATTAAAGTATACAGTTGTTAATATTAACACCAGGTTTGGGCTCCACCATCGAAGAGGTCTGAAAAAAATGCAGAATATACGCATGCCTGAAAAACTTCAGGGAGAACAGGACCGTTTGAAACTTCAGCCATCGGTCACATGGGGTCTTAGACTCGCTAGGTCCGAGCAAAACATCAAGCTCATTAATGAGTTTGCAGAATACACGCCCGGAAATGTCCGTGAGGCGAAGAGTGCAGGTCACCCCTGTAAACATCACTAATGAGAGTCTCAGACAAATTTTGTAGCATGATTTAGAGTTGTCTCGTACTACACTAAAATTAATGGTGTACACGCACGGCAAAAATAATTAATTTTGTCTCTCTGAAAATTATCTTTGATGCCCACCAAGCCACTTTCGCAGAGAGCGAACATCGTTCTGTTACTATGCGCATATGTAAGCTTAATATGACGCTTTAAGGAGAGCTAGAAATATGTCTTCTAAAGAAGATGTTTTGCTAATTAGAGGTATCTAACTGCCCTTTGTCCTGACTCAAAACTTCTATCTCGAACCTAACCTTCAGCCCGCAAGCATCATATTATTTTATACTGTTGTATAATATAGCCACTTTTATCAGTAAACATCGTATTCGGTAATTTTAGCGTCTTATTTAAATTACATTAAATAAATAACCCACAGACAATACTAAAACATGTTGTTCTGGTGGTATGCTAAGCCCTTGTGGCTGCCAAAACGCCACTAGTTATCACATTTCTATAGAGAAGGTATGGAAAGTTGCGTGTCCCACGACGGCCGACTCGCTACAATGAAAAAATCTCGCTATAAAAGTACGGGTACTTGTATGCCCCACGACAGCCTTAACGACAGAGTGAAAATCAACACATGATTACTCTTTTATTTTTCAATTTCGAAAAGTGCCAAATACATCAAAGTAAGGCTAATAAGGAACTTGAGGAATACACGAAATATGGAGGCAAAATAACTTTTCATTTAAAAGTTTTGAAAACCTCTCTGGGGCATAAAATACCCACGACAGCCGGTGGAGGTTAAGGTTACAGGCCTGTATTTAGATCACACCATATGACAAAGGTCATATATGACACGATAACTTTTTTGAGGAAATGGTGGTCGGATCTTATATCATCCGAGTGTGTTGTCTACAAAACTGTAAGCTGAGCACACATTGTAGCTATTTCGAGGCTCTTAGACCATTGGGTAAAAGTATACCTGCATCCAGACTATCAAAGTTTACTGTTACTTTGTCCTTTTTCGGAGGAAGAAGGTTGAGTAATCTTTAGATTACTTATTATTTGTCCTACTGTAAGCTTAAATTAATATGGGTAGGCCCAAGTTTTGTTCTTAGTTAACTGTTTACGCTTGGGGCTATCGGTCTGGAGGATACTTACAAAAAAGTGGACTTCGAGACTCCTTGATAGACTGCAATATCAATATATGTGGACTGGGATACATGGCTCGTGAATTGGGTCGTAGCTGCTCTGATGAAGAGAAAAGTCCTCCTTCTACGTATTGGATCTCATGAACATCTGAACCCATATAATATATGTATGTCCAAGATTGCCTCAGGTATATCCTCTTTCACCTGTGTTATTCCACATCTATACTGCTAAGGTGACAAGGATTCAATACAAAGGTCCAGGAAAGACATAAACGTTTGTAAACGATATTCTCATCGATAAGACTGACTCAGATAGACAGGAGATGGTCACAGGCATTCACGAAACGATGCAAGCCATCGTTTAGTGGAGTGATGAATCTAGCTCACAAGACAACCCCCAAAAGGTCAGCTCTTTAAGTAATCACATAGTCTTGGCTGATCTCCCCGTCATCACCTTCCAGGGACATACGAAAATGCTACAAAATTAAATATCTCGGGGTGACCTTTGATTGCAGCCTGTTTGTATAGGCACCATGGGAAGCGAATAATAATTCAGAAATGCAAACGAGGGATGGCAATGCTGACATCGACAGCAACTGTGAACCAGGAATAGAGGCGACTGGTTCTTTTGCATCTTCAGTTGGTCTTAGCGTTGGTCAGCTATGGCCTTGGAATCCTCATGCTGTCACCACGGCAGTGTGATCGACTGGAATCTATCCAGAATGAAGGGATGCACATCGTTTGGGGTGCATTAAAGAAGCCCTTACTGCGACAATAAGACACATCTAGACATGCTTGCCAAGGTCAATGCTATATATGAGTAGTGGAGTGAAAGAGATATCCACTACATGAAAACACTGCTGACATCAACAGCAAAGGACTTGAGAGATGATGTCGTTGATGCCACAAGAAGGGAAATACTACTGAGTAGAAAAATAATACAGATCTGGTCCCCTCAGCTAAATATTTGCCGAGGGAGAGGACTAGGTCAACTCTGGATAGCGCCTGGCTGACTTTCAGGAAGTAATCATCATCCTTGGCAGGAAATGCAGGAAGTGGTTCCCTGTGAGAGTCGACCTCGAGATTAAGCAAATCATTGCTGATAACTCGAGAGGAGACGATGCTGTCGTGATCACTGATGGGTCTGTGCTGCGTGGCAAGAAATCAGGATAGGGCTTCTCAGTGAGAGGCTGGGTCATCACCGAGTAGTGTGGAGAGTAATCAGCGACTTCTTCCAAAATGAGAATGAAGGTGGAGGTCGTCGCCGCGGCTCTGAAGTGATTCTCTGGGACTATAGCAGCAAGGGGTTTTATTGTGACAGACTCAAAATTCATACCTATAGGTCCTAAATGAATGATTGCAGCATGAGTGGATGGACTATCTGCTGACCTCCAGGTTTCACGGAACCACAAGGATCTATTGTCCAGGACATGCTGGGGTCCATGATCATGAAAGAACTGATCGGCTGTCCCCTGTGGTGGGGACATTACGGATGGATAAGGCAGGCATGGTAAAGTCACTGAAAGATTACCTGTTATCCGCAGACATATCAGTCTAGGAGTCTGTTGCCCTCAAACAGCAAGAATTTGTGATTACAAGAGGACCAGGTCAAAATGAACGGCTACAGCGAGGAAGGGACAAGAGGGTACGCACAGGGCGAATGGTACCATCGGTATCAAGATAAGTCGTTTGCTGCCGAGGACTGAGCACGTATGGGTCTGCCCAGAGTGCAAAGATGTCAGTTCTGCAACTCAGTAACCAGTTTACTCCTTCTATCAATACGATGACAGTGTTAGCATGTAACCTACATGAGCTTGGGACTATACCCCCGAACCTAGCATTCGAATACTTTTATTATATAAGATTAATATGTGGGTTTTAAGATCCCCAGTCTTATTCGTGTGGGTGAGATTTGAGTAGTTTGATGGATATAAGTTTTTTGTAGTAGATCTATGATCACACATTAATTATGTTGCTGGAGAACACACAACACTTAACTAACACATAAACCCTCAATCAAATTCCTTGAACCTTATTGCTTTTATAAGAATGAACAAGCTTTGAAACTCTGGTGGTCCTCTCCTGGTTCACGAACACCATTTTAAGTGGCAAATCTTCTATCTCATCTTCGTCTGCTTCAAATTCTGTGTCTTGGCCGTAAAATGATTGTTTTCCTCACCATGGATTTCATCAATGACTTTCCTAATAACTGTTAAAATGTTTTCTCTTCTGTCATCACCCTCCATTGTGGGAATGAAAACTTCGAGGCCAACAACTTTGCCAGAAGTAGAAGCAGCTAAACATGATGTTGTTAAGTGTTAACAATGCGTATTAAAAGCCAAAATAATATTAGAGCCCCTGAAGTAAAAACAGTAATGGAAGCCCTCACCTACCTCATAATAGTCAGAGGTATGGAATTTTCTGTATTTGCCATTAAATGACTAGCAGCAACAAGAAGAAAATCCGAACCATCAATCGCTCTTAAAAGTGATCGGGTCTTATACGACAGGGGCCGGGGAGGNCTCAGTGCTCACCACAGACTATAAATACTATAATACAGATAGCGCAAGCTTCACTTCGGAGGTTTCCGGCTGGTGTCCACCAACCCTCTGCCGCCATTTTGCTTGGTCTTGTGCGGGTTTGTTTGTGCTCTGCAATGGATGGCAGAGCTCAGGCTGTAAGCCTGAAAGGTGCACGGTTTTGTTACGCTATAAACTGCAGCAACAACAGCAAAACATCTGTAGATAAACGAACGAACAAGACAGTTCGTTTCCATCAATTTCCCGACCTCGTGAAAGAAAAAGACAGGTAAGACTTTCCACCTTTCGACCGAGTAGGCTACGAACGGCAGTCACTGTCAATACATGATGATGTGATCCATTCTAGAAACACGTTAATTATTCATGACTGATTATCATTATGAACTGTGGCGTAATTTTGTAGACGAGCCTAGAATATAGATGGAATTGAGATTTTGTATCTACCTTTATGTATGGAGATCTTGATCTGTTAGGCCTATAGACTAGCTAGTTGGATCCTGTAGAACTCACTTGATTTTGATTCAAGTTTGGTTGGAAAATTAAGCTGTCAACCAGTTGTGAAAAGGGAAGGCAGCTAAAAGACCGTATTATTGGAATGTTATTATATCTAAATCTAGACTAGATCAGTTCTATGACAGTTGTATGCTCATTTTAATGTTAGCTAATCAGTATGATATTGATTGGCGATGCTTGAAAGGGCCCCAGACCAGAATGCTGCAAATTCAAGTCTTTGTCTAGGCCTAGGCCTTGGCTTGGAGTGCTGCCCAAATTTTACATTTAAGTCTCTCCAGGCCTCGGAGTGCTGCCCAAATTTTACATTTAAGTCTCTCCAGGCCTCGGAGTGTTGCCCAAATTTTTAAATTTATGTCTCTCCAGGCCTCGGAGTGCTGCCCAAATTTTAAAATGTAGATCTATGTCTCTCCAGGCCTCAGAGTGCTGCCCAAATTTTTTAAATTTATGTCTCTCCAGGCCTCGGAGTTTGGTTGACAGTCAGTAGAACACTTCTTCCTTATCTTGAATTTTCTGTATTTCTCTGTGTCTTCTTCTTGCCCTTTATAATCTTATTCTTATTCTTAAGACATAGGTTGCTATTTCTTCTTGTAAAATCCCAGTCACAACACATTCAAATGAATCAGAACGAATGACAAATAAACCCAGGACACCCCCACCCCCAAATGATCAGGATCATCAAAAACTCAGGTAGACCTGGCAAAATATTAATGAGAATGGTTGGACAGACTTCTTTAATAGCTAGACTACCTGCCGAGCTGTAATTCTGCTACCATGACCATACCATTACTAGTTCTGCCAGGATCTAGATATCTATTTTTATGTGTGCTGGTTTCTAAATCTGGTCTAGATCTGGTCTAGTTTAAATCTCGACTATCTGTTAGGCTACCCAGACTGACTGGTGGTTGGAAATAAATAACGCAGTAAAACGAGATGAAACAATTTTTTTTTACGAGGCATAATGCAGCTAGAGCCTTCACCTCTTCCAAAATCAAAACGTCTCGAACTCTAAACACACCCCAAACTCACACACGCCCTAGCGCTAATCGATAGGAAAAGATAGTAAGCGTCCTTGGTTACTAGGCATGCCCAGACCAAACAACATGGCGGCGTCTTCGCGAGGGCGTCCCCCATATTGGTGACGTCACGGCACAGCTTGCGCTATCTGTATTATTTATAGTCTGTGGGGGGAGGAGGAGTTGTGGTCAGAAAGTGATGGTCATTCATTAACTTATAGGTGGAACTGATTGATTTTTGGTAAATCGTCAGGAAACTGATTTTTAGGAAAAGCCACGAAATTTCAGATCCGAGAAGTGATTTTTAACAGAATTATACCTACAGTATTTGAAGATGCCCTGGGTCGTATAAGACCCGATCACCACCGCACGGGTTAACATAGCTGCCACTTACAAAGGAATTTAACGTTCTCTACCGACATGTTATCGCACGTCTGCAGAGCACTGGCTAGACAGCTTGACTGTACGGCACTGACGTATTTTACGTAAGCTTATGGCCGCCACGCGCGCAGTGTTTGTAGGCATTGGGACTTTGCACCATGTAATCCTGTGGGTTGTCAGGGGCAGACACAGGCATTATATCATGTTGACAGACACCTGAAAGACTGTTTTATTGGAATTGATATGTGGGACGATGCACCCTTTCTTTAACGTTGAAGCAGGGCAACGAAAACACGTCCGATCTTGGCTTGGCGACTAGCTGTAAAATCAGGTCTATCTACGCTGGCATTTGCACAACTGCTCGTACGACCTTCAATGGAATGTGAAGGACTTTGTTTACCGGAGTGTAACTGGAATGTGAAAAACCCGATATGCTTCCTCGTCCTCAACACGACTTGATCTCTCCTAGATCCTCTCCAAGGTGACATTTTGGTTTGGTCTCCGTGACTGGTGTGACGTGCAGGTACAGTGAACCTGATTATCGCGCAGCGGCGTAGAGTGCCAGGACGGGGTTCAGAGATGAACAGTTATGATTAGTTACGAATATTAGTTCAAGCACTGGCTAGTTCGTGGGAGCATGTATGATGTATCACACTGATCCTGTGAATTATCTCTTGCCTATTCTTTTAACTAACGTCTTCTCAACATATGGCCTTCCCACTTCTTTCCCACCCACCCCCCTCCCATTCCCCACCCACCACCCTAATACCCTTCTCCCTCCCTTTCCGGTCAAATCAAAACATTTTTTTTTAAAGGGGAAAAACATATGCACATCGGAACCTCGGAAGCAGCCACAGTAAGTAAGTATAATATATCTATGTGAATCAAACCAGTTTACGTTTAGCTGGAGGAGAGGGAGTAGGAGCGGGGAGGGGTTGGTGAAGCAGACGGTCTTGCAGAGCTCAAGCCTTTGAGTGCTTGCCCGTGTGCCAGGATGAAACGCAACAAAGAAGTAGAGAGGTGATATGGCAGGTGATTACAAACTCACATGGTACCAACATGTTCTTAACATGGGCGCTGGTGATCGACATTAGTTACATAACCCGGTGATCGGGCCTTATATGACCCGATAACTCTTTTGAGAAAATGGCGAACGGGTCTTATAAAATCCGAGTGTGTTATCTACAAAACTTTAAGCTGATCAAATTGTAGTTATTTCGAGCCTTTTAGACTATTGGGTAAAAATATGGCTGCATCCAGACTAGCAAAGTTTGCTGTTTTTTTTGTCCTTTCTTGGAGGAAGAGGGTTGAGTACTCTTGAGATTACATGTACTTATCATTTATCATACTCTAAGCTTAAATTAATGTAGATAGGATCATGTTTTGTTCTCAGTTAACTGTTTACGCCTGGGGCCATCGACCTAGAGGATATAAATTTACAAAAAAAAAAAAAAAGTGGACTTCGAGACTTAAATATACTCCTTGATGGTGGACCGCAATATCAATAAATATGGACTGGAATACAGGGCTTGTGAACCGTGTCTCAGCTGCTCTGAATCTGATGATGAGTAAAGTCTCCCCTCGGTTGGGACCATTGACGTCTGAACCCATTTATGTATGTCCAAGATTACCTCATGGATCTCATGGATACCCTCTTTTACCTTTGTTATTCCTCATCTACACAGTGACAAGGATTCAATGTAATGGTCCAGGAAGGACATTTACGTTTATAGACGATATCCTCATATATAAGACTGACACAGATAGGCAGGAGATGCTCACAAGCATTCACGAAACGATGCAAGTCATCGCTTAGTGGATGATGAATCCAGCTCACAAGACAACCCGCAAAAGGTTAGCATGTCGTGGTGCTCTTTAAATAATTACATAGTCTTGGCTGATCTCCCCGTCATCACCTTCCAGGGACATAACATAGAAGATGCAACAGTATTAAATATCTTGGGTTGGCCTTTGATTGCAGCCTGTTTGTATTGGCACCATGGGAAGCGAATAATAATTCAGAGATGCATACGAGGTATGGCAACGCTGAAATCAATAGCAGCTGTGAACCTGGAATAGCGACGACTGGCTCTTCTGCACCTTCAGTTGGTCTTAACGTTGGTCAGTTATGGCCTTGGAATCCTCACGCTGTCACCATCACAGCGTGATCGACTGGAATAAATAAACAGAATGAAGGTATGCACATCGTTTGGGGTGCATTAGAGAAACCCTTACTACGAAAATGAGACACACACTGGGACTTATGTCAATAAAATCTAGACACGCTTGCCAAGGACAAAGCTAACTGGGAGTAATGGAGTAAAAGAGATATCCACTACATGAAAACTCTGCTGACATGAACAGCACAATATTTAAAAGATGATGTCATGGATGGCACAAGTAGAAAATTGCTACTGCTCTGGTTCCCTCAGTGAAAGACTTAGTCAAGGAAGAGGACTAGGTGAACTTTGGATAGCTCATGACTGATTCCAGAAAGTAGTCTATAGCAGGGAATGGCTTCCTGGACGATTCGACCTCGAGATTAAGCAAATCATTGCTGATAACTCGAGAGATGACGATACTGTCGTGATCATTGATGGGTCTGTGCTGCATGGCTAGAAATCATTGAGAAGCAGGGTCATCACCGAGTAGAGTGGAAAGTAATCAACGACATCTTCCAAAATGAGAATGAAGGTGGAAGCAGTCACTTCGGATCTGAAGTAGTTCTATGGGACCATAGTAGCAGGGGCAGTCATTGTGACAGGCTCACAATCCATGATCCGAAACGGATGGTTGCAGCATGAGTGGATGAACTATCTTCTGACCTCCAAATTTGATTGAACCACACCGACCTATTGTCCAGGACATGCTGGGGTCCATGATAATGAAAGAACTGATTGGCTGGCGGTTGATACTTCTGTGGTGGGGACATTACGGATGGATAAGGCAGACATAGTAAAGTTACTGAAAGATCGCCTGATATCCGCAGCCTGCAAGAGTTTGTGATTACAAGAGGGCCAGGTCAAAAGTTGTAAAACGTAAACAAAAACAAATTTCGCTCTAACTGTCATTTTATTCTCTCACTTCCTCCAAGGGCTCTCACTTTTTCATCAAGGGATGTAACTCAATTAATTCCCGTTATAGTTTTTAACATACTCCCCCGCCGAAATGTGATTTGAGCATTTCCCACAAAGTACTCGTTAATTAATGAAATCAAATTAAACGTTCCATATACTGAAATTAATCAAATCATGTGTAAACTAACTACTTCCCAGGGGGGCAACTACTTCAGATCTACCCTTAGGGTTGAATATCGTCTTAAGGCGTTAAGGTGAATCTTCACCAAATAGTTACAAAATAAGATTCAAAATGCAACAAATTCTAGAACAATGATCCAACTCTTACTCTTCTGGATGATAACTGGGTGTCAACTCAACTACACCCCAAAGTAAAGTATTCTCTAACACAAAAAAATGCATAGTTCTATATTAACTGAGAACCTCAAATCTTTATCCATATGACCAACCCTCAAACAAGCTGTTCTCAAGTTCACAAATCAATATGGTTAGATAAACCAATTGGCTACTTTCAAGAATGAAACGCATGTGGAAATATTGTAGCCTGATGCATATAATAATTAACTATTAACTCCAATGTAATGGAGGGATAGTCCATTTTTCTACTGAATTCAATAAAGAATGCAATAAAATGCTCAAATTTATCCTTAAAACACACAAAGTAACTGACCATCATCAAATAAGTTTTGGCGACTTTGCCGACTACCTTAAAACAATAGCCACTTCGGAGCTGTAACAATTATCATATACTCCAGATCAAAATTCCATTCTCAAAGTCCACACGTTATTCTCTTCAATATTTTTCACAAAGTTCCTCGAATACTACATGGTCACTAGTAAGTATAAATAATGTGTCAAATACTTCAAACAGTTTAATCACACTTGTCACAATTACAGATCCAATATTTGCCTAGGCTTCATTTTTCTTCCTCTAGATGAGAACAGAACTGGCACAGATTCACCCTGCTCACCTGATGAGTATGAATCTTCCACTGAGTTATTAACAGTTCCTTCCAACTTTGTGGTTTCAAGCAAACAAAGATGTTGGATTGACCTAGTGAATTCCCCACTCGAAGTCTTGATGCGCACAGCTCTTGCTAATCCATCAATACCTGGGTACAGTTTCACTACTTTGCCTAGGGGCCAAAACAATCTGGGTTTGCCTGTCTCCTTAACCAGAACAACACATCCCACCTTCAAACTCCTAGTCGCTTTCTTACTCGATAAGAGGGGAAGGTTTCTCAAATAGTCATCTCGCCACACTTGCCAAAATTGCTTCAACAAAGACTCCTCAGATTTCTTCCTTTCTGATAAATCAGACAAATTCTCTAAATTTTTCAACTCAGCGGAAGTCAGTGGGGATCCACGTCCGATAAGAAAATGTGAGGGTGTGAGAACGCCCTCCTCATCCGATACCCATCTGAGGGTTCTAGAATTAATGCATGCTTCAATCTCAACCAAAGCTGTTTCAAGTTCCCGTCTGTTGAGAGACTGTTTACCAATGGACTTTCTGAGTGAGGATTTTACAGACCTCACCATACGTTCCCAAAATCCTCCCCAGTTGGGACTGAGTGGGCAGATATTTTTCCAAACCAAAGTCTCCTTGCTGAAATGTTTTAATAGCAATTCACTTGCTGCCTTGAAAGTCCTAACATTGTCAGAATAAATTATACTGGGTAGTGCTCTCCTGGATACAAATTTCCTGAATGCCAAGACAAAGTCCTCAGCCGACAAAGAATCAGTCATTTCCAGATGCACAGCTCGTGTCACTGCACATGTGAACAACAAAATGTAATGTTTGTTACCTGTATCGCCATAGAAAACTGGCCCACAATAATCCACACCAGTCACATCAAAAGCACTTGTCTGCTTTACTCTGTCTTCAGGCAAGGGGGCTGTTTGTTGATATAACAATCTAGCATCATGACGTTTGTATCTAATACATCCACCAATCACCCTCTTAGCCAGAGTTCTAACTGAAATAATCCAATACTTCCCTCTCAATGAACTGATAAGTGTTCCAACACCTGCATGTTTCATAAACTCATGATGAAATCTAACAAGAAGAAAGGAAACATGACATTTTGGTAGTATAATGGGATGCTTTTCATCATATGACAGGTCAGGTGACTGACTCAATCTACCCTTAACTCTGAGAACTCCTTCATCATCCAGAAAAGGGGCCAGAGTGAGCAAAGAGGACTGCCTACTCACTGTGCCACCTCTTTTGATGTCTGCAATTTCAGCGCTGTAATACCTGTTCTGTACTTCTTCTTTTAAAATCAGGACTTTAGCTTGTCTCATCTCCTCACCACTAGACACAGTTTTCCTTTATTTACCCGTTCTGAGTATTTTGACAAACTTGATGACCAGGGCAGTCACTCTCAATAATTTTTCAAAACCATGCTTTTCTTATTAAAGTTTCAGCAGGCTCCAAGTTCAGACAATGGAGGAATGTGTTTGGTCCAGTAACTCTTGATCCTCCTTGGTTAGCATAACTACCAGCTAGAAACCACCCCCATATGGTTTTCTGAGCAACCAAACCCTGCGCATGCAGAGTTCCTGGAAGTAAAATTTCATAGTAGTGGTCCATCCCTATCAGAATGTCTATGTGATGTTCATATCCCCGACTCAAGTCTTCAGTTATATTTAAATCTTGAAAAGAGTTCAGAATTTCACAAGGCAATGGGGATCTATAAAGAGGACGACAGATCACTTTTGTTCCCAGTAAAGTAAGCTCCAGTCCTGTGCTCAATTGAACTCTAAAAGTTTTACTTTCTTGACTGGAGACCTCAAATCCACCAAATGTTGCCAGTTCCAGATATTCCTGTCCCACAGACTGAAGACCAAGACGTTTTGCAGTAGATGTCCTGATGTAACTGCGATCACATCCTGTATCAAGCAACACAGACAGGCGTTGCCCCTCAATATTCACCAGCAGGACCTGCAGCAGCGTTGATCTTGTTCCCGATGTTGAGTAGTAGGTATGACTACTCTGTTGAGTATCGGTTGCAGGTGGGTCAGCTCTTGGAGCCTGAACTCCTGTAGAAACATTTGATGACATGCCCCTCTGTTCACAGGGCTCTGGTGCACACTTTCTTTGGCAGTATACAGGGTGATGAGCTCCTTTGCAGTGAATGCACGATAGCTTAGCCTTGCATGACCTGACAAAATGATTATTTCTCAAACATCTAAAACATCGTTGCATACCCCTGACCTTCTCCCTTCTTTGTAGGTAAGACAATCCCTTTAGTTGTCCACACTGGTCAGAAAAATGCTCTTTGCTACAAAAAACACATGATTTATGTCCTTGTGCTCCAACAAGGGCGGATGCAGTGGGTCTATTTACTTATTTCTTCTTTTCCCTTCTGTCACTGTCATCAAAAACAGACGATCGTTCTCGCCTTTTAATTTCAGAATATAGGAATTCCATGTGAAAATTCAAATCTCCCTCTCTACCTTCACTGTTTCTTGGGAGGTAGTCTGCTTAAAATCAGTGGAGCTAGTATCACACCATACATTTTTCCAGTGATTTCTAGATTTTCAAATTCACGGACATGAACTTGGATCCTATCGTATAAACCCCATAAATCTCCATGTATGCACGAATTCACTCCATGAATGTTTAACATTGCATTGACATGCTCATAAATTATTTTGTCCCTTCGGCCAAACCTCTCCTTCAACATATATTTAGCCTTTTCATAGTTGCTTGCAGTCAAAGAGAGTCCTTGGATGCAACTTAAGGCCTCTCCTTCCAAGAGAGACTGTAAGTAAGTAAATTTATTGATAGTAGGAAGATTGCCCTGATCAATGATGACAGTGAATTTGTCAAAAATTGGATAAAACTGCTTACAATCTCCCTTAAACTTAGGCAACTCTAACTTCGGCAATCTGGCACTGACACCGACTTCATGTTTAGTTGAACTAGACCTTGTGTTAACGTCCTCGGAGCATAAATCTGAAGGTTTTCTGTGACCAATCCTGGTTGAAATTTCTCTCAATCTATCTAATTAAAGTGTTGACTTTTTCCTGTCTAAAGTTTGCAGCTTCTTCAATTTCAGGATAAAGATCCTCCTCTTCCAGTAATAGTTCGAATTCCTCTTGACGTTGATCGTATGTATTAAGCTTACTTTGATATTCATTGATCATAAATTCAATGCGGGTCACTGAGAGATCTGAGTCCTTACCACTCTCAAAACTAGTTATAATTTCCTGCGCAGATTTTTCGGCCCTCGTTAGCTGCGCCTTTCCGTGGGTCCGTTTTTTCTTTGCCTGATCTAATGATGTCATGATTAGGACTTGACAGTGAGCAGTGAACTGTCTAGATCTAGTCTAGATCCCGGGTTTCGGCACCATCATGTAAAACGTAAACAAAAACAAACTTCGCTCTGTCATTTTATTCTCTCACTTCCTCCAAGGGCTCTCACTCTTTCATCAAGGGATGTAACTCAATTAATTCCCGTTATAGTTTTTAACAAAAGGAACGGCTACAGTGAGGAAGGGACAGGAGGGTACCCACAGGGCAACCGGCACCATCGGCATCTACACCTCGTTTACTGCCGAGGACTGAGCACGTATGAGTCTGCGCAGAGTGCAAAGATGTCAGTTCTGCAACTTCGTAACCAGTTTATGCCTCCTGTCAATGTTAAATTCAATTCAATTCAGTTTTATTTCCCCAAGATGTTATTACAGAACATCACATGCATACAATATAATTTGCTAAATGTAAAGGTAGTAAAGGTAATGGCAGTACATTCTACAGTCTACATTATACAGCAGTGTACAGTAAACAAGGAAAGATAATTTATAAATGTCATAATAGGTGCGTGCAGATACAGAAGTGGGTTGTAAAGGTATATCAGGTAAACAATTCAAGAAGGATTTGGGCAAATTTTCTCAGCCTCGTAAGACGTTCCTTAGTAGTAGGATTTATCATAAAGTTTATTTTAAGTGTATTAGGGTTTACAAAGAAGTACCGAGGAATGTACTTTTTCCTGGTTTCAGATAGAAAACTGCATTCAAGCAAATAGAGGAACTCATCGCCCAGTGCATTTTTATTGCACAAGAGACATATCCTTTCATGAAAGGGGATATTAAGCCATCGGCCCTGTTCAACTGGTAGTCTATGATTAGACATACGCAGCTTACTGAGGGAAACCTGAAGTTTAAACGATAGGATAATATCTAAATAGGGTTCAAAATAAAACTGATCTTTAAACAATCTGTAAAATTTACCCTTGGATTTGTGCTTGCCATTCCTGAATGAATTGGTCTTTAATTCGTCGCTTAATGTTGCAAATTAACCCTGAGGAGGTAAGACTGGTCAGGGTAAGACTATTAAATGTGAAACTTAATCTGTTCAGGGACGACTGAATGTAGGAATGGTGAGGAGTATAATTATTGAGTGTTGGTGTATTTTAAGAAGATTTTGCATCATTTTGGAAGTTAGGTGAGTTGGGTTACTTATATTCAGTTTAGTCCAGTAGGAGAAAGCTCGTGACATGAATCAGTGTAAACTGGAAAAGAACCAGTTTCCCCTTACACCATATAAGAAGACGTTGAGAGCTTCACGTTAAGTATCCTCTTCCATGTTTGTAAGTAAAACTTTTCAATAATTTGTAGGTTCTCGAAACAGAATATTTCGTAACCGTACAAAAGTATAGGCTTGACACATGTAACTGACAACTAACTGATAGGTTGAACTTAGCCTTTTAGGATATGCTGTAGGCAGCTCTTCGGGCTTGCTCCACATTATGCTTCATAGCATTAATAAAGCATCCGTTTTGGCTATAAACCAGACCAAGACATTTAAAAGTGCTTAGTTTTTTCAAGTCGACGGCCGTCAATTTTTATGTCGCATCTTCTCCTGTCACGACCAAACACCATAATTTTGGACTGGCTCGCATTTATCTTGAGCTTCCATTTTTTGCAGTATTCTTTAAAGATTTGTAGAGAGTACTGGAGGTCTGTATCTGATTTGGCAAATAGTACAGTGTCATCGGCATACGGTAAAAGAAATAGCTGGAGCAACGTCTCAGCGTTCATGTTCGTTGGGTCAATAATTCTACACCATTACAAGCTCTTTGGACTATTGCATCCTCAAGATCATTCAGATATAGAGCAGAGTCATTTAATATGAGAGGTTGCAGCCCTGCTTTATACCAGTATTGGAGACAAAGCGTTTGTCTACTTTTGGTATATTCTATTGGGCAGTGAAGAGCAAAAAGTTGGTTCGTGGTGGATGTACCCGGAAGGAAGGCTCCCTGGTTTGATTTTAAAATATTATTTTCGTTGAAATACTTTGTCAGCCTGTCGTTTAGAACACTTGAGAGCAGTTTAGCCATGTAGCTGATGAGGGTAATAGGTCTGTAATTTGCAGGGTCATATGGACTTCCTTTATATTTAAGGATGGGCACTATAGCACCCACTGACCATGCTGAGGGGTAAGTGCCCCGTGAAAGAATGATGTTGAATAGCTTTAAATATGTAGATAGCATAAGATCAGATGTAGCCTTGAGATACTCGTTAATAATTCCGTCATCCCCAGAAACTTTATCATTTTTTTAGCTTAAAAAGTGCAACAATAATTTCTTCCTTGGTGATAGAGGCATTTAGAATATCATCAGTAGAGTTAGGAGCATTTAGATTATCATCATTAGGGAAAGGCGACGGTAGAGTATCATCAGTAGGGGACAGGAGCTCTTAGCAAATCGTTAATAGGGGAAGGAGGAATTGGCATGTCATCAGTATAAAAGGGAATATTTAGGGTACATGTATCATCAAAATTAATCAGACATGCACTATCTTGGCAGGCGTCCACAGTATTGCTGCCATTATTATCATCGCTATCATCATCATTATTATCGCTGAGAAGTAGGACGCTTTATAATATTCGAATAAATCGTCAGGACTTGCTTTCACAGAATTGCTACGTTTTCCATTAACCATTCTCCAAAACTCGCTTGGATTGTCGTGTCTCACGTTTTTTTATGCGTGCTCCAACCTGCTGTTTATGGCTTTTAATGGCCTCATTGGGACATTTCTTATATATTGCTTGCTAGCTATTTGTCGGAGCAAATAATCATGAGGACCTCCAGTGACCTTGTACCTCTTTCTGGAGCGAAGTATTTTGTCAATGCATTCCTGAGTATATAAACCAGTCCTTTTTAGCACAAGAAGAAGGGCTCGTCCTCTCTTGTTCATTATTGCCACGTGGGCTGTGTTGGACACCAAAAGTCTTGGCCGCGGCAGAGTTAAATAAATTATTTACAACATCTACTGCATTGTCTACACGTTTCACAGCATATTATTATTCATTATTCTGAACTCTTTCAGCTTCTGAAAGTAGCTCAGTCACATGATGATACGTATCCAAATTTAAATTGAGATAAATATCAATAACTTTATCGTTGCACC
>JAWQUT010000886.1:44649-61280 GCA_033807755.1 Ellobium chinense
ATCCCCCCAGCCACTTTGTGCTTAAAACACAATGACTGCACTATGAATAATGAGGGCACAGCAGAGATTTTGTTTTCTTACATTTAAACCAGAATTTCTGTTATATGTTTGAGCATTACATGGAATTTATTGCATATTCTACTCTATAAACGTTAATTGAAAAAAGGATTTTTTAAATATTAAAAATTACGGAACTGAACATTTATCTGTAAGTTTATCCATGCAATTATTTGAATAACATCATGTAAAGCATGAAAGACAGATTCATCTCTTAGAATATATTTACAAATGGAATGCATACATAGATTTCATTTAATAACATTAACATGTGACTCACATAATGTAAATCTCAATATTCATCATATAGTCCATTAGGTATAGTTCTACCAAAATATTTTCATATATTTTTATAAGAGCAGTGCAAAATCTGAGAAACTAGTGGTTTCAATCACCGTCTCTGAGTCTGTGGTTAAAATTTTCGCCTACCACATTAAATGGTCCAAACAAAAGGGTTGGCCAATCATCAGCCGAGCATATTATTCATCGTTCCGTTATCCATTGCTCTCCCTTCCCCTCACCCTTGCTCTGCAGAGACTTCAAAGGCTTTTAAATTACTCTTCTGCTCACTTCCGCTGATCTCCCAGATGGTCCTATCTCTTTCTCCCATCCCCTCCCTCCCTAGGCACATGCAACTATTACTGATAACCTTTCATGTTGACTCAGTCTTGTAGTTATAGATTGTTGTTAGCAAGTGTTACATAAACCTTTGGGAGTTGCTCACTCCTGACAGTTTTATTGCGGGTGAAAAGAATGTGTGACAGCCTAACTTCAGGTCAATGACCTCGTTACAGCCGAGGCTGCTAGATTCTAAAATTTTGTATTCGTTGGATCAGAGGTACATTTACTATTACAAATAAGGAATAAAAACGGGCATTTTCATTTCCCTCGTTGATCCGTGCTCGTTGCATTCGAGGTTCACTGTATATAGTAAAAATAATGTAAGTCATCATGAATTAAGCAACCCTGCTATTATACCAGAACATTTTGTGATAAATAAGTCTCCTTCATAAATAATCATCAGCAGGGTATCTTAATCAATATTGTGTTCCATGTCTCAAACATCTATCAAGTGGGATGACTATGAAAAATGAAACCAAAAACTGGCTAAAACTAAGATGGTGGAGTCAGTTGTACTAATATGAATAACAAAAGAACATATTTGCTTTCAGAAAGAGAAGGCTGAGGGAATCTTCCCTCTTCCCCTTCATCTTGTAATTCTGCATAGTGACATTCACTGCCATTATCATACTTTTCTCTTCAGTTTATACAAATTACAAACAACACTTCAGTGAAATTCAGGGTGTCTTCAAATTATTTCATACTAACACTCTGTGCACAACACACCAGAATTTACGCTGCAATTCAGAAATTTTCATACTGAGGGAGAAATTTCTTAAAAAATCAAGAATAAATTCTCTTTTTAGATAGACTCTGCTCATCTAACTTTTTTATTCAAGAGTTTCAGAAAAGAGAACTGCTTAGCACAGAATCAAAGTACCATTTAGCTTACACATACCAATCAAGCTGCTGGCTCTAACCTGTCTCATCACATATTAATTCTTATACTCTGGCTACTAGACTTCTATGTGAACCAGAATAACTTAAGCAAATTGACAAGGCATTCAGTTCTAACACTACAAGTCTGTGTAATAAACAAGAAAAACTCTTCTCCATCGATGTCTATGATTTCTCCTACATTACAACCTGACATTAAAATGTACATTAAAATGTAAATACATACTTGCTTAAAATGGTTGCAACAAATTCTGTGTCAGTTGCGTGAGGTGTGCAGTTTCATAAGTCAAAGGAATGAAATAAAAGAAGCACAATACACAACATCAACTCCGTTCTTATTCTACAGAACTTGACAGTCTACTCAGATGAAGAATATTTCACCCAGACGCACAAAATTTTGAGTGGAAATTAAGACGCAAGACTTTCTTTCACCTCAGCTACATTGCTCATTGTATTGAGTACAGGTGTGACACAAAAATACAGCCTTCATTTTTTGCCAGAGTTTTAAGATAATCATGTGAGATTTTCATACACCAATGATACTGATACCACGAAAAGTTCACTGAATTCTTGTATCATCCTGCACAACAGTGGAATTAATAAATATTGAATGTACATTCCAAAAAATTGCTTCAGATCTGCATCTGATTTTATGGTTAAAAAAAAATTGACATTGGCTACCCTAATGAAGCATTCCTAACAGCTTATACTGATTTGTTGCCTAAAGCATTCATTTTATTCATTTTCATTAATTTTAAAAAGCCCTAGATTCTGAAGTAAGACAGAAAGGACCCAATGAAAAGTTAACTGTCAAAAATCAATTTAATGGTCATATTCCAGTTAACCCAACATCCTTGTTCAGGAAGGTCAGATCAAAGGAAAGTGCAGTTTCAGTAAATCTTTTGGCAAAATTATTTAAAAAACAAACAAAACATCCTTTGTTATGACAAGTAAAAGTCAAGTTCCATGAAGTGGAAATAAATGAAAAATTCCCTCCTTCTTCTCTCCTCTCAAGCATTTATAACTGCATGATGCTCAGATGATGTAAACAACTTCTGGTATGAATGCACATAATATTCATTTCCATGTTGATAAGCTATGTGACTTTCTTCTGCTACAATGTCTTCTCAAACCTCTGAATCATTTCTATCTATGTGGCCCGTAATCCTCTCCTATCCTATTGCATAATACAATATGTGTGCACATTGTGTAATAGTTCAAAATGTGATCACAGATTTAAAAGATTCTTTGCTATGTTAAAGCTGCATTATAGTGTTGGAATTTTCTATGATTATGCTTCATATCACGACATTTGCTATTGCAAAGTTTGAAAAGTATCCATTGAATATTGTAAAATTTATTAAAAGAAAAATTAAAGGTTCATTTTCTTTTTCCTTTCTTGTGTCACTCGGTATATCATTTTTTGAATTCCAAAGTTGAATAATTAACATTGTCCTCAGTGATTCTGGGCCTCCTGCTTCCACTTTCTTTAGCAGACGGACTGACTATCTCCACCACTGTGTAAAGAAGACCATCTTTGTTTCTGTATCTCCCTGTATTCATGCCTTCACTTCCACTGTTGTTGGTTGCTTTTGTTTTCAATGCCTGTAACAAAAAAAAAAAAAACCTGGTTGAGAAAAACATTACATTAGCAAATTTCTCCAGTGAACTGACATACATATGGATTTTATAAGGAATATTTCTGCTGGTGATCAATCAGATGAGGAATTATGAAATAAGTACCACTTTTACCTAAAAGATTTGTAAGAAGTTCTTTCCCACTGTGGCAAGAATTGAAAATGACCTAAACTGCAAAAAAAACATCAATGGAGTTTTGGTCTCTTTCTCTATTTTTTCTTTTCTACAGCTCTTTTGAGTTTCTATAAATTATTATGCACCAAGTCTAATTGCGAACTCTTCATAACCTTTTACTGTTTTTTAGTTTTGTTTTGGACTTGCTGCTTCCTCAGAATACAAATTTTAAACTGTAACTCATCATCTTTGGATTAATTTGCCTGGGATCTTTACTATACTGTCAACAGAATGATGTAACAGTGTATTTTAATATACAGTGGAACCCAGTTAATGAATATACCTTGGGGATCGACTATAATGTTTGCATGCATTGGTCTTTTCCACACCCTTTTTTTTGCCTGCAATGTGCTTGCTGATGTTTACTCTGTGGTCACTCTTTTTTTTTTTTTCCTCTCCCTTTTTTCTGTACCTTTGTGGAAAGAGGTCGAAAGGCTTACTGTATTTATCTAACCTGACCTTGATTTCACCTTAATAGTAATGATTGGAGTGTTCAAGATAGTGCAAGTGAATTTCAGATCAAACGAGGTCACCGGGACTGACCTTCAGTCCTCGTTGAAGCCGAGATCTCATTGAACACAAGGTCTTTGCACGTCATGTGAAAACTGGTCTTTCTCTAGTGAGAAGCTTTAGGTTTGTGACATGTATTAGAGGGGCAAATCACTCACTGTGTACAACCCAATTAATCCGCTAATATATAAAATCCCTCTTTTTTTCGGGCCTTGCCAGCCAGTGTCAGAGTGTAGAAATGGGTAAAATGACCTGTGATCTAAATAAAGCATCCAATTTTAAAGTTTCAGGTACAATTTGAGCCTTCTAGATAAAAAAAAAATAAAATGTGTAAGCCTATGTCTTCACATGCGGTCAAAACCAGCCAAATGAAAAACTGGGGACCAAATCAGAATTTGAGGTGATCTTTTTCAAAAGACATTTGTGAAAAATTTTAGGCAATGACCCCCCTTTTTCTTCCCGTTAAAAGTTCGGGCAAAAGAAGTACTTTAACCTCCATGGTAGAATTTTCCCGAAATCACAGTGGTATATCATGTAGAATAACACAAAATGTTAATAGGTCCAAAAGAAGAAAAAACAATAGGTGTCAAAAAACCTTAACCAGCAGCTAGTACCTGGCATGTTTCCACTTAGAAACACAATGTTTACATCATGGCGGTCGAGGTAGGTCATCTNTTTCTTGTTCTGTTTTTTTCCTTGTCTCTCTTGTTTTCCTCCCACCCACCATCTCCTCCCCCCACCTTTGACACACACACACCCAGTGTTGGCAGAAAATGCACCAAATTTGGTCAATTTTTTTTTTAAATTTAAGATTTGATTTGTTCCTTTTTCCTTGCCTACTTCCACCCCCAAACCCACCATCAACCCTTACCCCTACCCACCCCACCCATACCCTTGAGAAAATCACCACCACCCTTCTCAGCCCACCCCATAGGCTCACATTGTATTGGCAAAGGAAGCTGCATTTTTAAAAAATTCTTTTGGGCAGATGCACCAAACTTTAGTTTCTCCAAGGCTTCTTTCCCAATCAATAACAGAATGACCCTTTAAGAAATGCCAATATGATCACTTTTAGGTTTTAAATGTGTAGTTACAAGTGGATTTTATCATTAAGGGTTGCAATTATGGTCAACTAAAAACTACCTGCCCCTGCCAAGGTGTTTTCATGGAAACAATGACTAGTCAAGAGGGGGTCACTTTTCCCATTTCCTCCCAATCACCCCCAGGTCACTTCCCTCTGACCATTCCCTACTAGTTCCCCTTCAAACAGGCTACCATGGCAAAATTTTAGGGTTGAACTGTAGGTTCATGGGAGCTTTCAAAGTAGCATAGGGTATGTCATCAAGAGAATTGGCTATTTTCAGAGGTATCAAACTCTAAATTGGGCCATAAGAATGATCTAAGACAGATATTGCAGCAACATTGGTACCATTTTGTAGGGAAATGAATGTGTTTGACAGCTGACAGTTGCATATTTCTCCAGGGAACTAACAAAGGCTATCAACACCTCCTCCAATTCATCTCAGTGAGTGAGACTATTGAAAATTTTCGGTGTCCCTCTGCAAATATACTTCACCACAGAAATATCATACTCTTTCATTTAAGAAGCAAGAAAGAGACACTTCAACAGTGGAGAATGCATCACTAATGACTACTCAAAACATATGTAGGAAATAATTAAATGTAGGGAGGGGTTAAGGTTTGTGACATCTATTAGAGGGGCAGATCACTTATTGTGTACAACCCAATTAATCCGCTAATATATAAAATCCCCCTTTTTGGGGGCCCTGCCAGCCAGTGTCAGAGTGTAGAAATGGGTAAAATGACCTGTGATCTAAATAAAGCATCCAATTTTAAAGTTTCAGGTACAATTTGAGCCTTCTAGATGAAAAAAAAATAAAATGTGTAAGCCTATGTCTTCACATGCGGTCAAAACCAGCCAAATGAAAAACTGGGGACCAAATCAGAATTTGAGGTGATCTTTTTCAAAAGACATTTGTGAAAAATTTTAGGCGTTGACCCCCCCTTTTTCTTCCCGTTAAAAGATCGGGCAAAAGAAGTACTTTAACCTCCATGGAAGGAATTTCCGGAAATCACAGTGGAATATGTAGAATAACATAAAATGTTAATAGGTCCAAAAGAAGAAAAAACAATAGGGGTCAAATACCTTTTGCTAAAAGGGTACCTAACTTTGCACATCAAAAATATCGCTGGTTGCTTCCCTTGACTCCAGACACCATCGGCGTGACAACATCGTGAGCTCTTACAGTACTGTAGAAACTTCAAAGGTTTTAATTACCCTTCCGCTGATCGTTCAGATGGTTCTATCTCTTTCCTCCACCCCCTCCCTCTCTATTCCGCTCCTTTGCACATGCAACGATTACCGGTAACCTTCATGCTGACTCAGTCTTGTAGACTGTTGTTAACAATTGTTGCGTAAACCTTTGGGAATCGCTCGCTGCTGACAATTCTATTGCGGGTGAGAAGGATGTATGACCACCTAACTTTAGGACGATGACCTCGTTAAAGCCCATGTTGCTAGAAATTTTGTACTCGTTGGATCAAATTACAAATAAGGAAAAAAAACCCGGGATTTTCATTTCCCTTATTGAATGGGAGGTCTCGTTGGATGTGAGCTGGTTGTATTCGACTTTTCGAGGTTCTACATCTCAAGCCACTGAAAATACTTGATATCAGCCCGGCATTGTCAAAACAGCTGAAGTCAGTTCTCGAAACTTTCTAGAAGTTCAATGTAGAAATATATTTAAGGGCATGAGTGTGTGAGATATGAGAGGAATGAAGCGGAAGTTTATGGTCTCAAGTAGCATTACTATTGTTTCAAAAGCCTTGCTTGGCTCTCTTGTGCCAGAATTGTAAATAAAGGTGTTGTTTTCTTCAGTATCAAGGACATTGTGTTATTTATTGACAGCGACAGGCTGGCATTTTGAGAGGTAGCTGAGTGATCTACTCAATTCCCTATTATATGTCTGTACTAAGACAAGTTATCACTGCTTCACTGACCACAAGTGTACTTATAAATCAAAATACTTATTAACCATACCTGTATCTTTATGACGGTAAACAGTTGCGATGACAGAAAGATTGAGCTTATGCCACAAATGGGAACTAAACCAATCGAATTCAGTAGTGGAACAACAGTATAATTGCTCCCAGAAAGTAACAGTTGGCATCCTTTCTCTGGTTGCATCTGAAATCAAGTGCAGCTGCCTCTCCCCTAACCTTTTCTGTCTTTTGTTTTCAGTTATGCTTTTTTCCTCTTTTGCTTTCCCACTCTTTTTCCCTTGTTACCCTGCCTTCTGGTTCTCCCCTTTTTCCTTTCCCTCCTCTCGCTTTCTCACTCTCTGCTCTTGAAGTTTTCTGCACCCAAAGGGGGAGCATCCCCACCCCTTACTGCTATTTACAATCATTAACAAAAGTTTAAGACCACCTTGGTGTAATTAGGTCATTTTTGTTTTTGGCAAGACATTGCAACCTATGATCCTGTATGATGCAGTACATTACCACTACTGCATCAGCTCATTCTTAGCACATGGCTGATAGTAAAAAAGGAAACACTATCCGCAATGTCATTGCAGACAGTGTTCAGCACTATCTGCAGTGACATCAGAAAGCGCTTAGCGGCTTAACTAGGAAGATCTTAATGACACCAAGAGTATCGCCCAGGGGTTGGACTATCTCCAGCAACAATTAGCTTAGCAATGAGAAAAAAGGTCTTTGGGCATATCCACAATCTAAGTAGTTTTGATACATCTTCCTGTGATTGGGTGTATTCTTAATGAAGCCGATTTCTTAAATTTTCAAACAGTTACCTGTTTACTAACACTGCTAAATCATCAGTGTAACTTGTGTCAGACTTCAGCCTAGACTGCTTCACTTATATTTTGTTTTCTAGTGAGCTGTAAGATATGCGATGCAGAAGAAACAAAAAATGCTCTTAGATCATTTAAACCAGCCCGCAAACCCCAGTTATCTGCCGTTATGAACTCCAAGCATCTAACATTTGCTAAACAACACAAAACCCGGAGTGCTGAAGACTGGAGCAAAGTTATATTTTCAGACAAATCTAGTTGAAACAATCTGTGATGCGCAAAATACACATTAGAAGGCTTCCCAGTAAGAAATTTGATAAAAAGTTTACAATTGAGACCATGAAACATCCACCAAGTCAGATTATTTGGGGTGCCATGTTGAAATCTGGACTGCTGCACTCTATTCTTTGCCTCCTGGAACACCCATGAATGGTGCTAAGTATGTGAAACTTCTGCAGGAGAAAATGGAACTGCATATTATGTACATTCACCAGTGCTCCATTTTCATGCATGATGGTGCTGCATGCCATCAGCTGAAGGTCGTGCAGAATATTTTTTAACACTAGACTGACCTGGGAACAACCCAAATCTGAATCCTTTTGAAAATTTATAGGAAATAGTGAAGAGCAAGGTTGCACAAAAGCAACCTTCAGGTGCTGAAGCATTGAGAGAGGCTATTACATAAGTTAGGACAAAAGAAATCTTTCTTGCCTATTGCAGCAACTTGATTCTCAGCACGGCCCGATGTATCGAAGCAGTGATCAAAAGCAAAGGAGGGCACAAAAAATACTGATGTTTAGACATATTCTATGAGAACACTGCCATGCGCAAAATTGTGAGTGAAAGAAAACCAATTTCTCATAAATTGCTTGTTGCAGTGATGTTTTCAGCCTTAAGTTGGTAAAATTACAAAGTCGTCTTAAACTTTTGTTAATGACTGTACAAAAACTACAATGAGGAATCAACATCTAAGATAACAAGACATCTTAAAAACAGAAGTAATCCATTGTACCGTACTGTTTACTCAAGTCATTGTGACCTTGGATGGTTGAGCATACTATAGTACTTTGACAACATAGGCCGACTGGTTGGCTGGAGCAATAATGAAACACAGTACATACTAATCATGTTTAAGCCTGTATCTTTAAGATATGGGATGAACAAATCGTTTGCATTAAGTGTTTGTATGAGCGTGTGTGTATTAGCACAAAATAATTACCAGAAATAAAGAGAGGAAAAATGGGAATAAAAAAATCCTGTATCCAGTATCCATGTTTACATACTAAGCGTGTCTATATTAAGTGTGCTCCACTGTACTTCACCTCTCTGATTTTATATGTCTTTAAGTATCAAAATTAATTAAGATAAAAAAAATAAACAGTGAAAATGAATGAGAAGTGCAAAGATGTGATCTTTATCCGAAAGTAAATTACAGTAGGCCTACCAAACAGCCTCACAAGAGATTTGGCAAAAACGTTAATATTTTTTTAAACTATAAATTATCAGAGTTACAAAAGATCATTACTAATACTACCCAAATCTCTGTCATCTTTGAAAGTGAATAAAAATTAGGTGTTGAGTAATTTGAGGAACATGTAGTGCAAAGATTTCAAAAGTCACCTTAAGGCAAATGAGAAATGTTGCAGGATATCCAATAGGTAATACACATCTTAACATAGAATAACTCACCATCATATTCAGATGCAAAATAGATTATTATAGATTTAAGGCTACAAGTAAGATGTGTGAAAATTGCATGGACTGATCTAAAACAAAAGGAGTGATAAAGGACTGATCTGAACAAAGTTTGTTACTGTACCTGCACAGCCTGGCAATTAAGCTTAATGTAAACCAAAAATGCTTCCTATCCAACATCCAAACTAGCATACAGTTGAGTCCGCTTAACTCCAATTCGCTGGGACCACCCCAATGAGTTCGAGCAATTAGAATTCGACTCACGATTTCCAAGGCGAGTCAACCATATGTGAGCGAGCGAGCACCCTGGACAAGTCACGAAGGCAGCTACTTATTTATTATACATAACCTGTATACCATTACAGTGCACTGGGCCAGATGCGTTAATGTACACACTGCTGCCGAGATGCTTGATTATCGATCGATTTTTCAAGCCCACGCGCATTCTCTTCCCCCCACCATCTTATCAGCAATGGTGTAATACACACACCCTACAAGTCCCCTGCACACGCCTGTACTGCGGTTAGTGGCACTCGCAGTGTCCAGTTTTACTGCCTCTTTCTATCCGCGGTACCATCTCGTTTGTTTTTCAAGCCGGCGGCGTTGTTTGGCACCACGCGGGGAGGACACCGGAGGTGATTTTGCCTCTGTGACAGTGCTAGGCAGTTGGAGTAATCAGAAATAGGCGTTAATTACTTCTTGTTATGCAAAGGCAATTAATAGACGCAAAGAAGGAAAAAAAAAACGATTATTCCTTCTTCTTTCGACTAATAAGAAATTGGAGGTATCCGATTTCAACATACATGGACTCGACTGTAGTACCTTGATATCACACCTTAAATGCACATGGTAGCAGTCACTTAATAACATACTGATGGCATTTCAGAGCCTGAGATTGCCCTCTTATATCTAAACACTATCTACAGTTTATTCTTTAATGCATGCATAGATCAAGCCCAAATCACCTAATAGTTTGAATGGTTATTATTTACAGTATGCGAAATTATTACACAAAGCATGACAGTTCAAACAGCTGGAAAGTGTATGTGTATTTGATTCCATTCTCTTTGAAATATCAAAAAAATATTAGCTCAAATTTCCAGAATATTCATGATGCCCCAAATCAGTGTCACCTGTTCATTATTATCAATATCAAAGCTCACTTTTTAAGAGACAAAATCTTAGTTAAAGCATACATATGTGTGACTAGTCTACCAACAAGCAAACCCAGTAATTGAAGCAGCAAGCAAATCTGTCAAGAGTTTGAAAATTTGAAGGAAACCAAATGAAAAATGATGTGGCACAAGCACGAAGCATATGGATGACACAGCAAACAAAGCTTGTTTATATTTAAGCTGACATCATGAAAATGGCAGGTTGATTTCAGATACACTGGAAAAACAATAGATTGAGGATACATAAAGCTTACAGCATCAACCAGCGCACTAAGTATTAAAATTTACTATTGTATACTGAAATGGTTTGATGTGATCAGGCTGCATCAATACTAGCCTAGTTACAACAAGAGTATATCAGCAAGCCCTTTTTACCACCTATTTTATGATACAACTACAAGGCTGATGTGACAGAGATCATAAATCAAAGACATTTACATTACATGGTATAATCATGGCCATCTCTTTGTCCCATCACCATTATCAATCCCACCGTATTCATCTTGTACCTGTAAACAAAAACCAGGTGTGAAAATAAAGCATAACACAAATTCTCCTGACTAAAACAACTGAATGAGTACCTGTAATCAAGATGTTAATTCAATATGTAGATCTAATGCACTAAAGAACAAAAACGTCAAAGAAAACAGTGCTCAAATCTATAATTTTATGATGTGCCATTGCTATTTGAGGTCTTAAAAGTTTTGCACACTTCACTGTTGTACTGAAGTGTTATTATTATTTTTATTATATCACTTTTACATAATAACACTTAACTGTCATCCACAGAAAAAGATGTGTATTCTCTACGATGATGAGAAAAAAAAAAAGCAGCATGAAATGCTAGCATGATGGATTATATCACTACTGCTTTAACACTCACATAAACATAAAACTTCATAGAGTAAAACACACACTTGCCTCCATAACATAATAAGGAAAAACAATATAAACATTGTGTGATACAATATTATCTTGCTGCAACCATCTTTCATTCACCAGCATTTCCACTCTGATAAAGTTTCCAAAATCAATGCAGAACCTGCACAAATCACAAACAATAAATTGTCTCTACTCCACTAACCATAAAAAATGGAAGAGCTGAATCACAGTCTACAGATTAGAGTACCAGTACTGACTGAAACCACTAATGAGCTGTTCAACAGTGTGACTCAGGAAATATTCTGTCCAGAACCTGTTGCCTTAATACATCTTTCTCAAGAAAATGTAAGATGAAACTAAGGGAAACAGCTGCCTCTCCAAGTAACATAACGAGAATCAACCTCATAAAATAAGTATGCACATTAATGTGTCTTCAATATATGTGTGAAATCTGATGGCCAAGCAATAACTTCAGTCTGAGATACCATCTTCCTGGGATCACTACCCACAACAAACGAAACTCCAGTGTTCAGCACTCTGGTGCGCAACGTTGCATGTAAAATGTACTGCTTTAGAAAAGGGTAGTGCGCACCACAGCAGTGCACTATACTCTTCAATGGGAGAGTAGTGGATCATCTTAAATATATTTCTTCACCAAACTTCTAGGATGCCTCAGTAATCAACTTCAACCGTCTTGACATTTCTGGAAAGTTCGCAATGGGCGGAGGTCAGATACTTACACTGACCAAGATTTAAATATACTCTTTAGAACACTCCAGTCATTACTACTAGAGTTCAATCGAGGTCATGTTTAATGAACAAACCCCCCCTACTTACAAGAGTACAGAGAGGGAAAGGAAAAAAAAAACAACAACTCACCCAAAATCTGGGTCACCGCTGACATGGCGAGCGAGCACAGAGTAAATATTAGTAAACGCATAATGCAAAAAGGGCCAATACATGCAAATGTTACAATTACATTAAATTTGATACCGCTTCTCCATTTTTTGTAGTTTACTTCCACACTCTTGAATCATTATAACAGATTGTAAAAAACAAATAAATGGAACACATCTTCTCTCAATCTGAGTGCCCTCCCGCCCCACACCCCCCAAAAGAAACCAAAAAAAGTATATTTTCTTATCACTTTGTTCTGCTTGTGAATAAATGAAAAGGGTGAAANGGGAGTGTACTCACATGACACAACACCACTAGCAGGAAAACTTTTTTGCAGTAGATCTTTTTTTAAAAATCTAGATGGAGGGAAACATCACGGTAGTGAAAATAGTTACAAAAGAAATGATGTCACCTATTCGTGACATCACAAAAGAAATGATGTGTGAATCTATAAAAGAGGCAGATACATGATATGATAGTCCTCTGCAACTAAAGTTTATGTTTATCATATAGTGACATAGTGTGGAGTAACGGTGCTGGCAGTGGCAGTCACACTGATGTGAATACTGCAGGACTGCTGTAATGAGTGTGTGTCACTGTAAGTCAACAGCAGTCTCAAAGTTACGTAATTTCCTTGTGTTGTGTCATTAGTGAAAGCCATGACAATGACAGGTTTGATATTGTTGCTCTCTAGTGATGTGTATGGGACTGTTGAAAGACAGTGTTATGCACAATTCGAGCGAATGATTACATTTTTAGTGATGTGAATTAGATGGGCGTAGCCAGTCTATACATTATGAATTGTTCTGTTGATCATGACCTCTGTGAGAAAGTGTAAGCAGTTGTTCTTCTGCAGTCATTAATTATATGAGTGCGCAAGAGAAGCCATTCGCACATGTTACAGAATTACATCCACTAAACAGAGGATCTGTAATGAGTTTTTGTTTGATATCAGATCTATGAAATGAGTTATAGTTATACATTTATCGTGTTAATAAATGTATAACAAATTTCATAAATCTGAAATCAAACAAACACTAGTTTCAGATCCTTTTTTTCATATAAACTCTAGCTAATAAAGAAATTAAACTTTTAATCTTGAAAAGAACCTAGAAGTGGCCCTCACCCTGTTTGAGACACATCAGTCACAATTGAACTGAATGAACCACAAATTCATACGGCTCAAAGTAGATCCAAACAGCAGACAATCATCAATGAAACTTTAGATCACAGAAACACTCTTACTTTTCAAGCACCTACTTCACTTCAAATTTTTAAATGAACTGAAACTGAAATGTGAAACGTGACGGGAGATAAGAAAAACAAATGAAATGATCTTTTTAAAAAAATCTAGACGGAGGGAAACCTCACTGTAGTG
Organism: Ellobium chinense; assembly: GCA_033807755.1. Classification (NCBI taxonomy): domain Eukaryota; kingdom Metazoa; phylum Mollusca; class Gastropoda; order Ellobiida; family Ellobiidae; genus Ellobium; species Ellobium chinense. The sequence continues at coordinate 58,404 of JAWQUT010000886.1, forward strand.
AAAATAGTTACAAAAGAAATGATGTCACCTATTCGTGACATCACAAAAGAAATAATGTCACCTAATTGCGACATCACAAAAGAAATGATGTCACATATTCATACATCTCGAGGTTTCCAAGGCTTCCAATCAAGGTATTCGTAAGCAGGACAAAGATCAAATTTATGTAATGTGTGACATACCAAAAAAAGTTAGTTCACACGTCACCGGAAGTAGGCCCTGTTTATATGATAAAAAGGCATCTGAAATGAGCTAACTGTGGCACACACCCATTGGGGATTGTGAGGCTGATATCTTGCATCCATTGTGGGTTTCTGAATTGTTATGAAGTACAAATTAAGGGGTTCATCCCACCTGTGGGCATTAATAGTCATTACAGAGGGCCTCTTGGGGTTTCCTCTTCTCCTGCGCGAATTAGTGCTCTAATTGGGGTGCTCATTAGGGGGTTTTCCTTTCCTGTAGCACCTTCTGTCTATAATATTTTTGAAATTTGTAGTTGTAAATGTAATTCTGTAAATAAAAATATCACGTCTCTGGTCCTGTAATGTCCTGTCATAATTAATCTCGTTGTTGTTTGTCTGTCCTGTTGTCTATTGTTTGTTGCTGTATTGTATCTCATCCTTGTTCATGACATCCTGCACACTGAAGACTGCAATTTAGATCATTCAGGTTGTTTCAGTTATCTGCAATTAGACTTTAAAGAAGGTACCGCTAGTTATGTCTAGTATTGCTTGTACTCGCCAGGTGCATCAATCACTGCCTGGCACCTTCGGCCAACAGAATTGATAAAAACAATGTGTTTATTTGTTGTGGAAGCATGTTCCACTTATTTATCAAGGCCTGACTCAGTTCTTGGAGATTTTGGGGCTGCTTTGAGCCCAAAACCTGTTGTCCAGCTCATCCAAGAGGTTTCAAGCGATTGTGATAGCCATAACATTAACCTCTTGAAATGTGGTAGCAACCCTGCCCGTATGAAGATGAGCAATATCATGTTGATAAACCCTGCCATGAGTTCAGATGTACAATAATACCAATGGTGGCAGGATCTCATTGTGATATCTAACACCAGTGAGACTACCATGGATCAAACCAAGATTAGTACAAATAGTCCGTGTGATCCCACCCCAAACCATAACCCATCACCTCTGAATCTATCAACTTCTTGGACGCAATTGTTCTGTTATATCATTCCTTGTGCAGACGACACACCATCGTCTGACCTTCTTCATCTTGCATCACGTGTTTCATCACTAAAAAAGATGTTTCTCCACATTAGCCTGTTCCAAACTCTATGCTGATTAGCCCACAGTGCAACTGATTTATGTGGGGCCCACAAGTGGTCCTCTTTGAGATGGTTGGTAGCAGGGCCAAACTGATGAAATCAGTGCCATAGTCTCCCTGTAGTGCTTCTGCTGACCCCCATTAGTCTTACAACCTCGGCCATTGGAATGCCAGCTTGTCAGTTGTAAATTCCTTAAGGCTGTTTTGCGATCTGCCAGTCAAGTGAGAAATGGTTTAAAAATGGAATTTCTTTGGAAAAGCCAAGATTGTAATTGACCAGAACTCTCATCTTTGGCTAACAGTGTTAAAGTAAAGAATTAAGAACACCGACCAAATTTGCCGATGGCAGCATTTTGTACTGTTTTCACTATTTGCATGTGAAATTGGGTAAAAACTGTAAAATTTATTATCTTAACCTTAGCAAGAAGACCTGTGACGAAATATTTTTATATATAATAATTTCAAAAAGGCAGATTGAACTGCAATGCATTTTTTATTATTACAAAGCTTAATTTGCTGATTATAGACAATTTGCGATGACACTTTTGGAAGCAGGCATAGAGCAGGATAAAACTGCTTGGAGGCATATTAAGGCAGGAATAGGTGAAAGACAGCCTGATCATAGCAAGCGTGATAACTGTATCCAGAGTATTCAATAAATCTAATCAGCACATCCTTCCCCCCCCCCCCNACCCCTAAAAAAAATCCTAGTGAGTGGATCACTGGCCAGACATTGGAAGTAAATCTCAATGGTAGTGTGTCTGTGTCATTAAGAGCTAAAGGGACTAAGTCCCATCATCCTCACTACTCTTTTTCCTATCTTAGGATATTTTTAAAAAAAAAACTGGTTCTATTTCAAAAGTCAAGACAAAAACTTAAGCCGTGATACATAGGTCAGCGATCTTTCATTTAATAACAGGACCTCAGCCAAACCAAAGTATTGGGTTATTCCTCTTCCCTATAATGTCTATGTAACCAGTAAAAAGTAATGCCGCTACCAGTGCTCCTAAGTTTTCGAATAACAATTACTTACTCGTTATAAGCTTCATCTAAAGTAACGAAAAAGAACTCATTACCGAATTTTCGTGTAACAATTACAAAATTACTTGTTACTTTTTTTGTTACTTTTGTGTGTATGTGTCACACGTTTGCTTGACGGCCCGAATTGGATTTTTGGGGAGAACAAAAAATTCTGAGCAAGCCGATGTTGGGCGCAAGCTCCTTCGTCTGACCATGTGTATCTGTGTTAAACCAAACGGTCATGAAGATCGTGGTGTCCACGTAACAATACCACTGATCCTCCGTTGTTCGCTGGATATACATCATCACGTCATGATTATGTAAACAATCGAGATAGGCCCAACACACTGATAATCAGCAATCATTCTCCGCTATCACAGTTGGCTTGCGGATGGGAGAATGAGTCAGACGGCGCTGGACAACTAGACACTATCTAGACTGAACATGTCACGTGTCGAGTGGAAAAGTTTTGTCCAATGATAATGTGCTTGGGCGAAACCGTTATGAAATTTACATAGTGGTGATAAGGTTGTAATGAAAGAATTGCGACTATACTTTATCACAGAGGGGTTAACA
>JAWQUT010000886.1:61296-73397 GCA_033807755.1 Ellobium chinense
TTTCCCATGCTGTTTAGCATCGATAACCTCAGTGAACTCGCCCGACTACTGATTCGCGGTCAGGCAATAGCCCAGTGACCTTCATCCACACAATCCGATTACCGTCCCAATCTGTTAGTCCAAAAAGTTAGCCAACGCTATACGATTTTTGGGCGAGGTCTAACTGCGCGTTCACACCAGAGACTTTTTGTACCGCCACCCTAAAATTTATCCCGTCATCTTTTGTGTTTTGATGTGATAGGCGCGCTCAGCGACAATAACCAGTGAAAAACATTTGTCTTCATCTGTCAAAATTTGCGGTACCAACTGATAAATTGGCCAACCTAATGTCCATTAGTAGCCGATATGGGATGCCCCCCTCCCCCAACTCAGTACTATGCCCTTTTCTCCAGCTTTCTTTTTTCTTTAACCACAACAAAACAAGAAATTTTGCTTTGACATTAATGTTGGCATAAAGCACTGTCACGACCGGGCAAGAGTGTGAACACGTAGCCTGTCGTTCGTTTAACATACAATCAGGAAACAAACGCACGAAAAAAGATCTCTGCTGTGAACACGTCATAGGTGGGGAATGGAAGAGCTTGGGCAAAACCATTTCGGAATTTAAACATGGGTGATTAGAGCATCTCCTCCAGTGACGGGAATGTGAGTGAAAATTGCAGCACTTTCACAAACACCCTCAAATGTTGTCTCAATATCTCATGGCATCGCCCAACTGCCGACTCGAGGCAGCGGATTGTCCAATACTTCTACAAGTTTCTCATCCGGATGAGCCAATCCTTCATCCTGATGAACCAATTAATCCATCAATCTGAATACTTCATCCAGATTCGCCTCACCTTTACTGTTTCGAGACTTCAACATAAATTAAGTAGATAATAATTAATAATTCAATGACTTTATGGATATCGATGCTGTCGGACACAAACTGTCTTAGTCTAAAAAAGTAAATTTTACAGGAGAAAGAAAAAGCTGATTACTTGATTAGAACGGCGCCTTTCATTGGATCTAAAGGCATATAAATGTAAGAAATTATGTTCTACATCATGCTATGTAAAAATAATAATCAGTTTATTAATGGTTTATTTGTAATCGGACATAGACAGTTTGTGCTGCTCAAAATCAAAACCAAGTTAGCCGTTTTGTGCCATCTGCCGAGTTCGATGGTTTGAGCCGATGCCAGAAGCAGTTCTATGGAATGACTTAGACGTTTTGTTGCCACCACCTAGACTTAGGCGATTTGTGCTTTCAGGGCTTTATCAGAAACAAAGACGTACGCATTTAGTCACAACTACGGTTAATGTAGGAATCATTACAGAAATACTGATCACCAAAATTACATCGTATTTTCATAATCGCTATCACTGGGCTTGAGTGATTGAATTTTTTAAAATCTTAATGACAACTCTGGGTAGATCTTAATTCTACAAAACCCATTCTTTTCAATCCACTTTATTCATTGCACTGCTAACAAAAAGTCTGGGGTTAGCAATTTCACTTCACAGTTGAATGACAATTCTAGCTAGTCTATGATTAACATTTCTTAATGTATTAAAATGTTGCCATGATCACATTTTAGAAATGTCTGTCAAGAGGGGGGTTAACACTTTTTGGCTTTATAAAAAAAGGTTGGATATTTCAACTCTTGGATCCGTCATAAACCCCAGAAGCTACAATTTACAATATCAGTTCGAGACTCCATAAAAACAACTCTGGGTAGATGCTGATTGCGAATAACATTTTGAGGCTTATCAAAATGTTACTGTTATCAATATTTCAATATAAAATTAAATCCTAGAATCCAAACTTCACAATCTCAGTTCATGACTTTTTTAAAGACAAGTCTGGCAAGACTGGTGTTAATATTTTTTTTTGGCTTGTAAAAAGTGCTCACTTAATTAATTTTCAGATCCTTTGTAAACCCCCAGAAAGCTGCAATTTATACTGTCAATTCAAGATTCTGTACAGACAACTCTGGGTAGATGCTTACTACGAATAACATTTTGAGGTTTATCAAACCGTTGCGGTTATCAATATTTCAATTCTACGTAAAGCCCTAGAATCCACACTTCCCAATCTCAGTTCATGACGTTGCTAATGACAAGTCTGGCAAGACTAGGGTTACTATTTTTTGGGATGAATACTAACTGTTCACTTTATGAAGTTTCAGGTCCTTCGTAAATCCCCAGAATCTACAATTTATAATATCAATTCAAGATTCCGTACCGACAACTCAGGGTAGATGTTGACTGCGAATAACATTTTGAGGTTTATCAAAATGTTGCAGTTATCAATATTCTAATTCTACGTCAAGTCCTAGAATCCACAGTTCACAATCTCAGTTTATAACTTCGCTAACGACAAGTCTGGCGAGACTGGGGTTTATATTTTTTTGGGTTAATAATAACTGTTCGCTTTGTCAGCTTTGAGATGTTTCGTATACTTCCAGAAGCTACAATTTACAATATCAATTTGATGCTTCGTAAAGACAATTCTGTGTAGATGTAGACTGCAAATAAGATTTCGAAGTTTAACGAAATGTTGCAGTTATCAATATTCCAATCCTATGTAAAACCTAGTAGACTGTGTCAATTATCCTCAAAGTGCCAGTAACCGCCGTCTTATTATTTACCGCAATTTCCCGATTAGATCTGCTTACAGAATCTTTACCAGATTTTCAGATTTTAAGCAAAGACCATTTTCAAATCAGTTAAGCTTTGTTTTGAGTGGCAGAAGTCAATTACCACCTTGAAATAGTTATCAACTGTTGTCTCTGTCGATGTTTCACTACCATCGGCATCATGCCAATTACCGCTGCCCTACTCCCGGACCAGTATGGCAGTTCCACAGCCATGCGCCCAAAAGCTGGCTTCAACTTTAACTTTCAATAAAATAAAGAAATCTTAAATCAAACTCTTTTTGTTGGTATTTTTGTGTCTTGCTGAAAGTAATGAAATATGGAACTAAAAATAAATTGTTGCTTTCAATGTTTTTGTTGTTTTATTTCACATTGTTCAATACCGGTCGTGACGTATTCAGAAACACACACTTTCCTGCTTTTCGATATCGTGTATGAAAACCCAAGCAACAGTCACAAATCAATGCACACGACCCTTCACTTAATGGAAATGTTAGAACTCACTGTCGTTTTGAGGCAGGAATGCTCAAACAAAAAATAGGGTCAAGGACGTGCCTATGACAGCTTTGTTTACATCAGATTGTCGTACACGCAGTGCGACCGATTCTCAGCTTCAAATTCCATGCGAACATGATGCATGTTTTTTTTTTGTTTTGAGCTAACTTTTATGCCTGAATTCGAAATAAAACAATTGTTTTTCATTATTAAGTTTGCTATTGTTGATTCCTGTGAAAATAATAGCTCTAGGCCTAAAAAAAAAGTTAACCTCGTGTGCATCCGGTTTCCTGTCACGACCGACTTTCACTTTGCGACCTTTTGAAGTTAATTTGGAAGTGGATAGCAGACGTTTCTGTGCGCTAAATTAATTGAAAGACATTTCTTTTTATGAAGAACTTCTGAATATTTTATCAAGTTAGTATTGTCACGAGGTCACCCAAGGTTAGAGCGCTCATTCGAAAATAGAATTTTGGGGTCAGTGTCTAGACTACTGACTACTTTTAAGCAATGTACGTGGAGCACGAGATAGCGGGAGAATGAGGGAGTGAAAGGACGAGAGAAAGGATTACTATATAAGCTAGGTCCAAAGTTTAGTCGAGCAGCTCCCCAATACTCGTATGTGCTTGCGCATGAGACGATATGCACGACAGAGTGATATTGTGACCAAGAGTGTGCGTTTGATTGATTGATTCAGGCCTTCTCGTAAGTGTGTTCTTAAACTTATAGAGAGGATAAGATAGGCCTAGATATTTAACCTATGATGTAACCTGGGCTTAGAAACATAGCGAGAGTAATGATCTGATGTTAACGCATGTGTTAAATGAAATGCTGATGTGAACTAGAAGCAGCGACTAAAGAGCGATGCGTAGTCAGTGAGAAAGTATTGATGATATTATGATATGATATATATTACATGACATTGGTACTACTGTGAGAATGAAAAGAGAAGTGTTGCAGTGTTAGCGTATTGTACTATGATGGGAATGTCGGGAAGAAGGTATTATTTGTACTTTATAAGTAGCTGGGAGTGCACGACAAGAATAATAGGAAGGTAGAAATAAAGACAGCATTGGAGGCATGACAGCCAGGGTATAAATGTCATAAATAATCAACTCCCTATTTCAGCAGATGGAGATTATCCTATTTTAGCAATAGATTACTTAAATATGATTTTTAATTACTAAAGGGTCTCAAGATGAGGAGCTCCGTGTCGGCAGACACGAGACCCGACTTGTAGCCTTACGGTGTCAGTGCCAGCCTGGACTGTAATCTTGTCAGTGCCAGCCCAGACTGGAATCCATGTCAATGCCAGCCTAGTCGTGACCCCATGCTATGTCAGTGACAGTCGTCGGTGAGAGTACAGGAGGAGGAGAGTCAGGAATCTCGACCTGCACTTAGACAGGGATAGCATACCCAGGTGCGGCCCCATCACTAGATCGAAGCTCTACCGAACATATTAGTACTATCTACTAAGGTTTCCTGAAACCTTGATACTGCTTATTGAATGGGTGAAAGAAGTGAGATTATGATGAGTGAGGTGATGTTATAGGGACCTCATAGGAGATACTTACTGTGGAGCCTTTACCCCAGTGGGAATTTTAGGACGCAATTATTGTGAGACTAATTACCACCTAAATGATGGATTATTGCATATACATTTATTATTATTGTAAGCTTGTATTCTTCTTTGTTGATAGCCTGTCGGGCTTTAGATTAAACTAGAAATGTATTGAATGATCCTCTTTTGTCTTTTATGTATGTATGAAGTAGTTAGGACGAGGGGGACCTCATAACAAGTATGTTTTGCTGATTTCGTGACAATTAATCTGTGTGTCGGATAATGACCAGTTGAATCACGACCTGCCTGAACGCGTAAACATTTAGAAGATCGTTAGTTTTGTTAGTCTTTCTTGTTCTTTCTCACTATTTTCTTGTAAAATTCGTTAACAGAACATTATCGGCGTAGTACCAATTTATTTTTATATAATGATATTTAGAAATGTCCATGCCATAGCCCTAGAAATTTGTAAAGATATATATATATATATATGCACTTTTGATGGACGTTGTCACGAGTTATGAGTTATGATGGCTCGATAGTTTGTTTAGTTTGTTTTGTCACGCAGGGGTCTGAGGTCAGTGTACAAAGTGAGTAGATTGCATTGTATCTCGTGCGCACGGATTACGAATGTTTTCCCCGACTATACAGTGGGAACACCTTTCCCTGCGTTACGTACTACTAATTCTATTTCCTACACGGAATCATATCATCAGCTTGTCTTGTAGCTGGGTTAAGAGCATGGTGGCTCTGGATACATGTTACAGCTTGTCTTATAAGCTTCGTTACGAGCATGGAAGCTCTGGATATATATTATAGCTTGTCTTATTAAGCTTCGTTAAGTGCGAGGAATGCTCTGGGTAAAATATGTATTAAAAGCTTGTCACTGAAGCTTAGATTATATGATCCTGAGTGGATGGAGTGATTGTGGGGCTAAGTCTTGAAGCCCAGTGCTGTATTAACTTGACATATAAGTCGTATGACGACTCAAAACATATTTATGTACTTTCTTTTTGGTATTAAATATGAGCCTGAGAGGCGAGTTTCATGTCGTTAATGAGATGTCTGGGCGAGTGAATGTTAATGTCTGTTTGTGCGTGTCCCGTCTTCTGTGAGTTTTTGGACCGTCTTGGGTGTTTCGTTTTTGTCCGCGTTTCTATCCAGGTTACTAGTCTAATAACCTGTGACAGACGTGATGCTACCTATGAAGCTGAAGTAAGTCTGCGCACTTCAGTAAGAGGCAGATAACTCTTCACCCTGTTGTAGCATACTACAAGTACAAGAATGAGGAGTATCAACTAGTGTTCTTGTCAGATGACACAGTTCATGACTTTCACATGGTCAGTCATGTCACCCTGGCTGCTATAGAACACTTCTGTGGCCCCATGCAAAAACCTGATAACCCACAATTTCTCCAATATTGAGTTAGTACCACTATCAGGCGGCCTTGACCATAATCTATCTGTGATAATTAATTGGAAAAGATCGAGTGCTTAGTTTTGGCTCAATGCAAGTGTTTTTGGCAACCACCTGATAACTCCATCCTAATTTCGGTGCAAAAACCTGACAACCCACATCCAAGATGGCGGCTTACAGTGGAAGAAGGGCATGCCCACTTCAGAAAGATATTGTCTTTCAGGCTGTATAAAAACTCTAAGCCAAAAAGATCTTACTCAAAACAGAACAAGAGAGATTTTACATTTAAGTATTCCTTGAACGTAAACTCACAATTATGTAGCCATCTGTAAGCAAGCTCTAGCAAGTATATTAGGAATTAAAATTGCTAAAATTAATTATGTATGTGATCTTATCAAATCATTGAATTTTATCAGCTTGTTTTGAACAATTAGCAAACTTGCCGCCTAAAATTGCAGCTATGATTCTAGAATAATTTATGATACTAAAACTACATTGATTTAAGGCATCTATGTGTTTATTAGTGTATTTTGCATCATCATACAGTGTGTGTTTCATTGGTTTAACTTTGGGTGGGTTTTTCTCTGTTTGTATTTGATGTGGGTTATCAGGTTTTCGCATGGGGCCACAGACTTGAAGATGGAAACAATTCTTCAGGCAGCTTACATTTTCATGTAATCATCACGTCATTGTGTTTCAGTAGGTTCAGTAATGTTTAAGTGTAGAATTAAATAATGAAGAAATGAAATATAGAAAAATACCAATTGCTGTATAAGAAATGTTTTGCTATATCATACTTGGTTTGTTTTCATGCAGATATATATTTGTTTGTCAGTGATGGATGCGCCAGCCAATATAAAGGCAAAGGTACCTTAGCCGATTTAAGCCCTATGTCTGGTCTGAAGGTGCAACATGCCTTCTTTGACACGGGAAAGGTGAAGCAGAAGGTGTAATAGATGTGCTAATCCAGAAAATGAGCTCTGCTGTCAAGAGAGGAACCAACTTCAGAAATACGGCCGACATTTACAACTGGGCATCGGCTGAGTTTACCAAGGGCACTGGGCTCAGCAGGAGGACTTTCTTCCTCGTGAAGAATGGGGAAGAGAACTGGGACAGGCCACAAGCTGACATTGCAACAGTGCCAGGTGTGTCTAATGTTTCATTTCCGTGATATTGAGTCTTGTTGAATGCTTGATGCTTATAACACAGCCTTTGTTGGGAAAAAAACATCACCAACATGGATTTTATACCTTCTAATTCACTTGGATAATCTCACTTTATTAAACTTCAATGGATGTCTGTCTATATTACCAGTCCAAATGTGACTGTTTGATGTAATTCACACATTGAATTGTAAGTTTCACATATTTTCAGGGACCAGGTAGATGCACAAGTGGAGAGAGTCAATGACAATATCTTACAGTCACGGCACCTGGCATGCTTTTGTTGCGCCTGTAGAGCCTCGGACACCTCCCTGTGCATCTATGCCCACATTGTTGGAAATTTCACTGGTCACAAATTGAAACATCTGTAACATTATGATAGATAACATTGTGTGAATCGGCCTGATGTGGTTCTGTAGTTCCAAATCGAGAATAAAGTAACTTTTATGTGACAAAATCAATGTTTCTTTGATTTTTTTCCTTTCTAATGTTCTTATTTGTGATTAGAATGGTGTTATTTTTGTTCCTGTGCTGATTGTATCCCATTCTTTTAAGATTTTCAAAGTGTACATAATTATGACCATAATAAGGGGAGGTAATTTCAATGCTTTGTTACGCTGACAACAAAGGTCTGCCGCTCATGAAATGGTCATATTTCATCTTCCCACTCAATACCCTTTTAGAAAATGAATGACATTCCACTATTCGCAACACTTTATTTTTGCTCAAATTTGGGAAATGTGTGTGATCACAGTTGTGGAGCCTGCCATATGCAGCGACGATGTTGCCACCTGTACAGATTTTTCCTGTAAGGCAGGGTAAAATGGCTTCGCAAAAAGCCATTTTTCTTAGGGGGAAATCGCTCGTAAATTATTGGAAAATAAACTATGAAATGTCAGATCAAGGCGTAAAATGCATGGCTTTTTTCTGTTCAATTGTAAACTGATAGGTTTGTTTTTTTTTGACTTTCATACTGTGAGTAAGGAAATAGGAAAAAATAACATCTTGCTATTGGGGAAAAGCACATGGCCAGAGTGGCAACACCGACATGCAGCCCGCTGCTTTAGCAATGTTACACCTTAATTTTTCCCCCTCAAAGAAAATTATTTCCTTGAGAAACGTAACAAGACAGATGTGATATAACTTGACTGAAAATCAGATTAAGCTCTCTACTTTTCAATTTACACAATATGTTTATAAATTATTGCATTTTTCATTTCACAAAACAATAAAATGTCAAGGTTGTTGCATCGCCACTTTCAGTGGGCAAGAATGCGCAACGTGGTCTTGGTAAATTGATCATACAAACCTCTAAATCATTTCTTTTTACACCATTCTAAATTATTTTGTTGGAGAAATAAATGAAACACCGTCTGTTGTCATAATCCAAGGGAAATCACTTTAAATTTTGGGTGAAACTAGTTGCAAATGGATGATGGCGATTACTGGCACGAGCCGGCTTCTTAGCACTAGAAGATAATAACCTGAGATTATCAATATAACTATTGTATTATTAATATTCCAATCCTACGAAGATCACTAGAACCCATACTTAGCAATCTCAGTTCACGAGTCCACTAATGACAATTCTGGCATGACTAGGGTTAATATTTTTAGGTTTACAAAAAAATCTTAACTTTACCAACCTTTTGAGCCTTTGTACATCCCCAGAAGCTACATGTTACGCTATCACTATCAGTTGAAGGGTCTGCTTCGACAACTCCAGGTTTAACGTGACTGAAATTGTGGGATTGATCAAAATATCACATGTTGCCCCTGTGACTTTCCAAATCTTTTGTAACTGCTAAAATCTGATTCATGGCTCTGTTAACGACAAATTAAAATTTATAGATTAATCAAAATGTGGCCGTTATCAATTTCTGGTTAGAACTATTAAAAAATCTGTCTCTGGACACAAAACTTCCAACTCATTTCCACTAGCAGACAGCGGTCGCTCCTCTCTAACATTGCACAAAACACCTAACTCCGTTGCACAACAAATTTTGACTAAATTTTCTAAACAAGGCTACTCAAATTGCACAAAAAATACACACCCGCATAGCCTGTTAAATCTTTTAATGTATTATCACATGGTTTGGACAAATACATTTATGAGTCATGAGAAGTGTAGTTTTTTTCCTGCGCTGAACGAGACTCCACAGCACAGCCAAAGAAACGCCCAACTTAAATGGTTTGCGCCGATACAGAGAGAACTGGTGGAGTTAGACGGTTTGATAATTTTAATATTTTTTATAGTTCTTGTGATTTCTTTGCAGAAAAATTTATAGACATGATGCGCAATGGTATGCTTTAGCTATTTATAAAAAAAAAACCATCTGGGCCCCGAACTTGGAATTAAATGGTTTGTGCCCAACACCATCGATATAACTCAAAAGACAGCCCTGATAACTTGTGTGAAACATGCCAGTAGACTTTTTGCACGTTTGTTACATTTCTTGCATAACCAAGAATCTGATACCTGAAAGTAACTTAAAAGTAACCGAAAATTAGTTACTTTTCAAAGTAAAGTAGTTGTAACAGTTACTTTTTAAAGTAAAGTAGTTGTTACAGTTGCTCTGCTTTCAAAAAAGTAAAGTAATTGTAACAGTTACTAATTTTTCAGAAAAGTAAAGCAATTGTAACAGTTACTTTAATAAGTAACTTTAACAACCCTGTCCATATATCATTGAAGACAGGCGACCCCTAGAATGGTCCATAACATATCTTTATCCAGCTGGTTGACAGAAAACTAGCCATGGTTGTTTATAGCACATGGGTTTCCTGGTTTGGTGAAATCAATTTCGCCCAGCTTGTAGGTCCCCTTATTTTAGAATCAGTTAGCATTAAAGACTTAGAGAAGAGATTATCTTTAGAAAGATAGGCCTATCTAAATTTATTGACATGGGATGCCCATCTGAAACCAATACTCTAAACCTAAATATTGTACCTAGTATCAGTGGTCTAAGCAACACAACTCTGTAAAACACAATAAAATCTCAGCAATATTGCCAAGTTGGCTTCTTCTTGAAATCTAGGTGATGGTGAATTGAGTGTCTAGGTCTACACTTTGATACTCAGTTGGAAAATGGTCTGCAAATCCTATCATTTACATTTTTTATGGTGCTGGTGTTTCAAGGCAGATGCATGACAATGTGTTTGATCATACAGAAAAATAAATATGTGATGTCATCATTTTTGCCACAAGCTGCTCAGACAAGGGGAATAACTCTTGACACAAGAGCCAGATCCCAGTTACTCAAGCCCTCCTTAATGTCAATGTGCGGTAACAGAACAATGCTCTGTCTTCCCAAAATTGGTTCTGTGGGCACTACAGAGGCAAGGATCTAAAGCTGTCAGGAGGATTAAAAAAAGAATTAATCTCTAGTCAAGGACTGGCACATGGGGTGCAGCTGCTGGTGCAGGGAAGATGGGCAGAACAATTCCTCAAACAACTACATTTAAAGAAAGAGTACAGTTTCAAACTAAAACTACTATAACTCAGATATATGTTTAATACTTACACTATTAAGGTCATTGACATAGGAGAATAGAGTAAAACATAGAATTAAAAACACATCTAAAAGCTAAAGATCTGTAGTCAAGCAGACAATACTTGCTATCAAGCACACAAGGGTTAAAACCGAACCTTGTCAGTGTTTGCGTAGACATTCATTTCATCCCCCAGGTCAGTGAAGCCACTGTTTGCATACACATTAGAACTGGCAGGTGAAGGATCAACATCTTCATAAGGGGAGCCTAGTTGGGAAAGAAATATAAATTCATGGATAGAAGGCCAGGAAGAAGCTGCTATGAGGTAAATATACAAAACCATGATCCTAGGACAGCACAGTGAGTCTGCTTTGGCTTTAAGCACAGGAAAGATTTAATAGGAAAGGGACAATGGATCAATGTGGCAGTTTTTGTCATGGTGCATTTTGTTTACTGCATTGGCTAAGTAGACAGGGAAGGTATCAAGCATTTTATGAAACCGCCTAAAACTTTGCCAGCTCAGCTTACAAATAAGTGTTAATATTGCTGAAACCAGTCTTACATTTTTTTTTTCTAAATTGGTCATGTTGGTCAACCACATAATTAAACAGCTACAAAAAAAAATTGTTCCAACAATTACAACGATTATCGAAATCATCAGCTTTCAGGCCTTTCCTAAATGTGATCATGTGCATAGCTTCCTCATGTGCAAAACAACTGCCTCTTCTATTTGGTAAACTGGACCTGTAGCACATTGCTCACCAAGAGAGTGAAAGCACAAACAAAAGCAGCATGTCTGATCATGATCATGAAAGACATCGCACTGTTTTTCACATTTCACACACTTAACTGTTCATGTTTGTGAAAGTGTCCCAGTATTCAAACTAACTGATTAATCAGCTGCATGAACCATTTCACTAACACTGTCATACTTTGCAAATGTATTCAACCTAGGTTTACTCAAAACAAATCTACAGGTATTCTGTTTTTGTCAGCTACATTACTGAAACATAGGTAAATTTGCCACAATCAATATATATTCACTTTAGCATATGCTCATAAGCACACACAACAAGCATGTCATCAAAATGAGGCTTATGGCGCTAAACTAGTGACTGTGATATCAGGCTCTGAGGGTGATTTGGTCATCCAATATCTAATTTTCTGTTTGTTTCAGAAACCAAGAAGAAAAACATATCTGTACACAGGAAAACTGATTTTCTTGGTGAATAGTAACTGTCCATAACAATGAGTGTTTGAAAGGCAGGTCTAATGACTTTATTATGAAACCTTGTTCTTCAATAACAATTTTCTTGGAATTTTGTCTCCATAGCAACAC